>PRKT01000986.1:148225-161588 GCA_003671525.1 Saccostrea glomerata
TTACCAGTCATAAAAACACGGTCGTCAACATTAATTTTATACCAGATATACAGCTTTGAGATAATGTAAATGTATTTTTACATCAGGTAATACACTTTTGGAATCAACACGATAAAGAGTTAACACAATATAAATTAAAGATATTTTAAGATCACATAACAAAGAGTTGACATAACGTAATTATATATCCACATCACGGTATGAAGTTTTGACATAATGTAATAAAGTGTTGGTATAATATAAAGATATGTTCACATTATGTTATACACTTTTTACACCACGTAATAAAGCACTGACATAAAGGTAAGATGTGTTCACCTCACATCATGATGCTCTCGCCGTAAAATAAAGATAAAACCATTTCATGTTATAATGCTTTGATATAATAGAAATATACACTCTCAAAAAGGAATGGATTTTTGACTTCATGTAATGATAAGTTTAATTATAAAACACAATTCACTTGACGTAATGCAGTTTTGACCTCACATATTAAAGAAATGAAATGATGTAAAGAAACATTCATTTCACGTAATAAAGTTTTAACACAATGTAAACACATTATCACTTCACATAATGAATTTTCGACTTCAAGTTATGAAGTGCTGACATAATGAAAGGATGTATTTACTTCATGTAATGCAGCATTGACATGATGTAAAGATATTTTTACATAATTTCATAAAAAATTGACATAACGTAAAGATATGTTCACATCACGTAATGATAAATTGACATAATAAATGCATAGTTGTATGCTATAAGGCAGTGTTGGCGTTCCATATTCTTCAATGACCGATCTTGCATTCTATTCAATAGCACATATGCCTTATCAAATAGCCATTTCTTACCTCCATCGCCAAAGAGGTCATTTAAGTTAAGTAATCATGATATCAAGTATTAGCATATCGTTTTATCAGAAAAATACATGAAGATAATATATAATCATAAATTTTCTTTGGGTGGAATTTTCTCGGTTTTGTTAATAAATTGGTTGGTGGGGATTTGATTTTATAAGAGAATGAAAAGTAGTAATTTATTCGTATAGTGGTGGTCTTAAACGTTTGGGATCTCTACGTATCTCGAAAACAACAAATATTAAACCCAATTTTAAATAAGTGATTTCATAGTATATAGTTTAAACCGATTCATAAAACAGTATATCGTGGGGCAAAGGTTGCGATTAAACAGTAATTAGCATTTAGCACATTTTACGTTCATTTTTATCACCAACGGGCTCACATTGTAATTTTATTTTCTAATAGATCCTGCGTCTGCAAAATGATGTCAAGAACATCAAGATTGCCAGAACCATGAACTTGGTCAAGACAAAACAAAAATGCCTGAAATGAATGAATAATTGTGCGTTGACTCAGAATTCCTTTTTTCGGTATTGCATGTAGCAGACGGGAGCTGACGATTTGTTTGAACCGCAATGGTACAAATCCTAATATTTTAATTGTATTAACTAATTTCATGCATTCATGTAAAAATGCTAAGTATTCTCTTTCACTTAAATGAGGCAAATCAATAATGACACGAGGCCGTAAAATGTTCTGTGCATCTTATTGAGTAGTTGGCTCTTGCAATTTGATTTTACTATCGAGAAATAAGGTAAAACGTTTCATCCGAATTGTAAACAGGCTTGGTTGTTCATGAAATTTGTAGTTTGAAGTTTGACTCTGCATGATTGAGGCTATTCTGAATCTCTTCTTCTTGATCAGATGGGAACTTTTCTGAAAGAAAATATGTACATGTATTTGGAATTAGTTTGTTCTGATTTAAAGAAAAGAAAATTCTAGCGAGAAAACGTTTTTTTTGGCTTTGCATTGGGGATTCAAAATGGCGGATATTGATTTTTTATTCTTCCTTATTATTTCTAAAATTTATTCAAATAGGAGAAAAAAAATTGTTTGTTAGTAATTCAGAGAATATTCACCCCCCTTAAGTGAAAAGAAGAAAGGTAGAGAATGTGCGGATCTAAGGGGGATATATATAGCTTTATTGTGCCCTGAAAATGTAATGTGAACAAAAAAGTTTTGAAACTGGCTAAAATATTTGGTAAGTATCTGACTTTGATAAATCAGGAAAGTGTATGGAATGAAGGATTACCATTTTGAATTACCATTCTGCAAATATGACGTCACGAATGAGACACATTATCTATCTTAAACAAAAAAAGCCTCTAAATGGCCCATTATAAGTGTAATTTTCCTTTAGAAAATAGAGTCCACAGCGGTCGCACACATTATTTTTTTGATATTCTGTGCAAAAGTCAATATAAATCGCATATCTCAAAATCTTGGTGGGCGATTCCTGTGAAGAACATATTTATCTTAAAGAAAATTCCTTCGAAAATGGTGGCTTCACAATTTTTCAGGAGTTGCGATATAAAATGTCATAGCAAAACTCAAAGGCTTCTCAAGATATCGCTCGGAAAGGAAAGTGTTAAACACACGGAATATTTCAATTTATGACTTGACCTTTGATTTTTTCACATCAAAATCAAAAGACATCCTACGCGGTAAAAGCTCGTAGGTTTCTCCAGATACTGACATACGTTTCGTGTTGGCAATGTGGGGAAATTGGGCATAAGCAAAAGTTTTGTTCCTTCTAAGAAATCGGCAATGAAAGAAATGCCGTAGAACAAAATCGCGAAGATGCCGAACTTATTGTCTCAAATAACTTTTTGTCCCCTGAACTCAGTTTTAAACAATTTATGTGATGAATGTAACAATTTTGATTGCACATGTAAATACTACTTGTATACACTTAAAATTCTCAAAAAGTGTTCAAATTCTCAAAACAAGAATACATCAATGAATATTAACGTTCATGATGGAATACAAAAAAGTAACCTTACTGAAATTGTTGCACAAATAAGTCCTCAGAAAACTTTAAATCAGAAAGAAACCCAAAAAGTCCCCAATAAGTCATGCACTCTAAGTAATTTTACTGGATTTGGATTGGTTAAAAGAAGTTTACGTTTTTGGAAATTTAAATGTGTGTCATCTAACACCAAAAATTGACGAAATTAAACTGTTGCTACAAGACAATCATTCACTCGACATTTTAGGACTCTGTGAAACATTTTTAAATGACAATCACTGTGATTCAGTTTTAGAAATTAATGGATTTACTTTTGAAAGAAAGGATAGACAATTCAAGTCAGGCGGGGGAATTGTTGTTTATATTTCAAATTATATTACTTACAACCGTAAAACTGAATTTGAAGTACGTAATATTGAATCAATATGGCTAGATATCAATCTTAAAAATTCGAAACCTATTTTCGTTGCTCTGTATACCGTCCACCATCTGCCCCCTCTTGCTGGGTAGAGGATTTGCTAGGGAGATAAATATCGTCTCCTGCTGTGACGACAGTGAAAATACTATTACAGGTGACTTTAATATTGACTTACTCAAAGACCCCCCCGCTATGCTGGACATCTGCTTTAGAGGAATTTGGACTAACACAAGTAATTAATGCACCCACTAGAGTTACTAACATCTCCTGTACTCCCATTGATCACTTTTATACCACCATATCAGATAACATATGTGAAGTTAGTGTACCCCCAATATCCTTATCCAACCATTACCCTATTTGGGCAATCTGGAAATTTAATTGCATGCAACGTAGAAACAAGCACATAGAAATCAAATACCGTGATTTCTAGAACTTTAATGAAGCAAATTTTCTGGTTGACCTGACAAATCAAAATTTTGATAGTCTTGAAGACTTACACGATCCCAATGACATTCTTGATACTTTCTATATAATGTTCAATAAAAGTGAAACTAGACCAAAGTGGCTAACTAAAGAAATAAACGAAGCTAGGCACTTACGAGATTTATACTACCGTAATGGTGATTATGATAATTTCCAAATATGGAGAAATAAAAAATGTACTCTTGATAGATAATGCAAAATCTTTGTATTACAAATCAGCCATCGAAGACAGTTCAAATCCAAAAGAGATGTGGGGATATCTTAATCAATTGGCATCTAAATCTAAAACCTTAACCCCTTCCCATATCATTCATAATGACTCAGAAATTCACAAGATATTGCTGATATTTTTAATGAGCACTTTACAGGGATTTTAAATAAACTTTTTCATAATCTACCAAACTACTACTTCGATCCGGAATGGTTAAGACAATTCACAAAATCTAAACTTGGTGGTGACAACTTGTATATAGAAAGGGCAGCAAAACAGACCCCAGTAACTACCGTCCCATTTCTATACTTCCAACATTATCCAAAATAATTGAAAAGCACTTAGCAAACCAAATACAAGATTTACCTCGACTTTTGATCTTATAACAAAATCTCAATCTGGATTCAGAGAACTTCACTCTTGTCGAACAGCACTAACAAACTTAACAGATGCTTGGTTGCATACTATGGACGACGGTAATCTAATAGGTATAACATTTTTGGATTTTAGCAAAGCGTTTGATTTAGTGAGTCATGAAATTCTGATAGAAAAATTTAAGAATTACAACTTTAATGAATTGTCAATGAAATGATTTCACTCATATCTGTATAACAGACCACAATGTGTAGAAATTGGTACAACTTCTTCTGATGTCTTACCTGTAACAGCAGGAGTGCCACAGGGATCAATATTAGCCCCCCTCCCCTATTGTTCTTGTTGTATATCAATGACTTTCCCTTACATGTAAGTCATGCAAATATCGATATGTTTGCTGATGATGCAACACTACATGTTTATGAGAATAATATATTTAGTATTGAAACGGCTCTAAATTCTGATTTAGTAAATATTGAAAAATCAAATGGTTCTAAATGTTGATAAAACAAAATGTATGATGATGGGTACTATACAAAGGAAATCAAAATTAGATAATCAGAATCTCAGTTAACATGTCTCTGACAAACAACTTAACAATGTTGAAACATAAAACCTACTTGAGGTACATATAGATCAAACACTGAACTTTGATGATCATGTAGACTCGGTCTGCAAATCTTTCACATATAAATTGTTTACTTTGCGGAAAATCACGAAATTTCTTCCTTTGAAAACCAGAAAACTTTTTTACAATGCCTTTATCCTGCCTTCCATTAATTATTACTGACTATCTGGGGTAATGCAGCACATAGTTACATGGAGAGAATACATAAGCTCCAAAAACGGGCCGCTAGAATTATACTTGATTCTGCCCCTAATGCTCCTTCTAAGACATTATTTGAAAAATTAGGGTGGCTATCTGTTTTTGACTTAGTAACTTTGCATAAATGTATATTACTTGCAAGATTTATTTATTTCTCAAACTTCTAATGCTTATACTTTACGTTCAGAATCTAATTTTAAACCTCGCCTACCAAAACACCGAAACAAATTTATTTAAAAATTCACTTCAATATTCCGGTGTTGATATATGGAACAATTTACCTACAGATATAAGATATGCGCCAACTCTGCCAATCTTTAAACGAAATGTAGAAAAGTATATATCTTCAATAGCAGAAATTTATTACTCTGAGTTATGTATATCTTTTGCACATGTATATTATTATATATTGTCAAATCTTACTCATCTGACATTATATTACTTTTTATGTCATATAAATATATCTGTTTATTTTTTTCTATTTTTTCATGATTATCATTATTTTCATGTGCCATTGTGTTTATACGTGTATTTTAATTCACTTTCTAAGCTGTTCATCTTTGCTAATTTGATGTAATACTGTAGTTGTAATTAGAAGGCCCTGAGGAAGAATAGTAGGTTAAACGAATCAGGCCACCTTCTCTAAATAGATATTACTATTATTTTTTTTATTATTATTATGACCCGGTTATTGATCTCTTACAAAAAGCCATATATAGCATGCAATAAATCTGAATTATAATATTTCTGCAAATGATCAATTTATCTGCAAATGCATGATATGAATGTTAAAAAACAATTAAATTATGCTCATCAATGTTCTTTAATATAATCAAATGATTATAATTTAAAGATTGTTTGCATAATGACAATAGCTGATATTAAATATACAAGCTAGCTATATAGCAGTCTTTGCATGTATACATGTGCATGTATAGGTTATAATGAAAATCATGTCACACGTATTAAAAAATGGAATTATTGTACCTTCTGTCTTCAAAAGACTGCTTCCTTCTTCACATGATTCATTTACGCTACCTATGATATAAAGAAATATATTATTATCCATGAAGTAAATGTTAGATTTTTTGACACAGAATAAAAATAGAATTTTTTTACCTTCTTTCTTCAAAAGATTTATGCTCTCTTCAATGCATTCATTTTTGCAACCTTATGTTGAAAAAGGAAAATAAATTTATGTATATAGTTTTCATTTATTTTGTACCCGACTTTTAGCAAAATAGAAAATAATATATTGCAGTGTACATGTATGTGAATAAATTATTTCCACAGAAACCTTATTGTCGTAACCCTTCACATGTAATTTAAAAGTTTTGTTCAGAATAATGGTTTTTATTAATTTTGATCATATTTGAAGGTAAATAGATGATCGGAGATCCTTTCATATTTTTTTCAAACTAAAAGTTACATTTATTAATGTAATTCTATCCTAAGAATGAGTTCCCTCCTCTCAGATCTTCGTCAGAAGGATTCTAGAAGAAAGTTGCGTCTTTAAATAAGACTATAATTATATGAAAAACCTTACTATTTTTTTTATTCATTCACAATTTTATTAAAAGAAAGTGTTGGAAAATTGCTTTACCTCTTTTTCCATCTTTTTTTCTAAAAACGCAGAGTAAAATGGTAGCCAATGCGAAAACCAAAACCATACTTAATACCGTTGGGACAAAAATTGTCGCCTTGAACTCATTTCTTACTGGTCTGAAAGTAGACGATGTTTATGTGAATAGATATATATTTATATTCAGAAGAAAAGAAAACATTACTTAAAAAATAATATGAGATATGTTTATGTCTATTCTTATACTCCTTTCCACTAAAACTTGTTTTGGTAAACCCATAAATAGAGCTTCAAAATATAGTAATATGTCTGCATACCAATATGACTTTGTATCAACAAGGTCTTATTGAAAAGATTTTTAACGTCCTTTTTAGCACGAGTAATTGTTAGTTTCTGTTCCTTTGTTTAGTTAGTAACTTCTTGATGGCGTCCAACTCTTTAAAGTTTTAGTTCAGATATACATGTATACGATTAAACCTTTCTTCACAGAATGTCCTCTTCCGATACAGAGTTTCTATTACTATAATACTGCCTGTATTATTTTTCACAGATGCCAACTCGCTTGAGACATATTTGTTTGATATCTCCAACATTTTTTTTTTAGAGTTTATTCAGGATTTTTTTTTATTATATAGATAATAAATAGTCTCTAATAAAATACAACCAAAAATCTAGAGAATTTTAGCCTTTAATATCTTGGCGTTTTATTGAATGATGATTTTGTATTACGAGTCTGCCCGAAACATTCCGAATACGATCGATCAATATCGAACGCCCCGTTGTAAACAAAAAAAGTCGTCTGATCAAATTCTCAGAATCAAATTATCAAATTAAATCAGATCAAATTAACGAAATGAAGGGCATTTAGGTAAGATGTGTTTATTTTTTCACGCAAAATGAAATCATAAATTTAAAATTTAGTACGTATTAGACCCATTAAAACCTAAAATAAGCAAATCATTTCGATCGGTAGGGTCATCAGAATGATGCGATATTGAACGCTTACTGGACAGGCGTTATTTAAAAGGTCATTGATTTGCCTTTTTATTGTAGGAATAATCATTTTAAATTATGTGGAAATGTTTTAGCTATAAAATAAAGGAGTTCTTGAACTTATATCGGTGAATATTGACACTCGCTGGCTGTTCAAAAGCACTCACAAACTCGTGCATTTGAACAACCAACTCGCGCCAATATTCACCAATATAAGTTCAATAACTCTATAGCATAAAATTGTAAG
This sequence comes from Saccostrea glomerata, assembly GCA_003671525.1. Taxonomy (NCBI): domain Eukaryota; kingdom Metazoa; phylum Mollusca; class Bivalvia; order Ostreida; family Ostreidae; genus Saccostrea; species Saccostrea glomerata. Next base: position 156,193 of record PRKT01000986.1, read on the forward strand.
TTGCATCGTTATCTGCTGTTCCGTGACATTCTAAAAGGTCATTGTTTTGTACTTTCAATGAGGATTACATATCTTCTCAAGTTGATTTCTTTCCAACGAAGCAAAATTATAAGACATTATTTATGGAGGCATAAAAACGAGATCAAAAACAAAATATATTTAAGAATTATGTATTATAATAATAGAAAACAGTTTTTAGTAATTCAATAATAATGCAATACCTATAGTAGTTCAAAATCCATGTGTGTTGGTATAGTTAGAGGTGTTGGAGATTCATACTCGGCTACCACGCTGTTCAACTTGTTGTGATTTGGAAATAGTGCAATAACGTCTTTATACTTTCACAACGAAGCAGAGTCAATAAACTTCGATTGACAGAGGAAACATGTGGTCTCAATAAGCCAAATTGTAAGGTCTTAAAGGTCTTACGCAAGGAAATAGCCAATCAAAATTAACTTAGTCAAATAAAGTTCCATATACATAGAGAAAATTTATTTTTCTTTTTTTCTTCATTTTCGGCAACTTTTTTAAGGTCTACAATTTTGATTTTGGACTCATGTACTAGGGATATCATATCTTTAGCAGAATTGTGCCACTGAGTTAAAGGGAACTCTTTTTAGGTGCGCGTGATGCAAATTCCTGGATGGTGCATAGGCTGTTTGTCAACATCTGAAACCCACGTGTATTTCGGGGTAGGTTTTTTACTCTCAATTTTCTTTCTTAAAAGCCGCATAAGGGGTATTTTTTTCTGATCTCGAATTTTTGTCTAAGCATTAATCTTTATTTTCTATTTCATGAATTATCTGCTGAGAGTCTAAATAATAAATTAATTTAATTAAAGCTATATAATAACATATAGTGAAATTATTACCTTCTGTGAGACCTAAAAGACCTTTACTCGATAATTATAAAAGCCCTTACACTAACTGTTTAAAAATTATTACTTAAGCTAAAGTTGGATAAATTCTTTCAAAAAGTGGTCAAAAATGATGACCAGGGTCAAAAAGTCAAATATGCCATTACCTAAAAATAAGGGGTTGTTCGTAGGGAATATGGAGATTTTGCGGACAAACAGACGTAAGCGGACGGACGAAGCAAGCAATATACATGTAATATATATATTATATAACTTCGATTATTAACGAAGGGGGGGGGGGGTTCAATGATAATTATTTAAACAGCTTCCAATCACACGCGTATTTGATTGGGTTAATTACACATTGATCATGGTTATAAAAACTATTGGCCTTGAGCATAACTGTCTTACACCCCATTCCATTTAAAAGTATAAGGTATGTAAACAGCTGAAATTTATTATTAGAGGTTAAATTCAAAACTCAGTTAAGGTGTGTCACTCATGAAACTTGTTAAATCACGGATTTTTTTAGAGGAATATTTTGGATAAGAACTTATATAGTATGACTAAAAATTGCATAGAAAGTAGGGGTCAGTGTACATCTTCCTGAGATACGGTACAATTAAGTTCACCTTTTTGCACTTGAATTTTAATTCTTTGGTTAATTACCTTAACCTTTACATGTATCTTATTTATAAAATACGATACATTATCAGATGTAACTATAGCAATAATTATAATTATGATAATTTCCACCACTATAAATAGTTCCCCATAAATCTTGCTTCTTTGTGGATTTTTTAGCCGTTTTGTTTTAATGAATGTTGAACAATTTATGTTGTTGAAATTAGATATCTTAAAAAAACTTGGGTTAGAACAGAGATTCTGTGTGAACTTTTCTAAAAAAGCTGACAAGTGATATGCCTTAAAATTGTGAAATTTAACTTTTAAATGGTTTTAAAAAACAGCAATAAATTTGATTCAAAGAGACGGAACCAAAATATGACATTTTATCGAATTTTGATTCAGATGGGTCTTTGTAAAAGTCTTGATGTCCTTTCACATTGGGTAATATATAGAATTTTTCCAAATATAAATTAAATATTTTTTTGTATTATTTCCAGTGAACAAAAATATGATGAACCACAAGAAGGGGCTGTTACAGAAATGTTTTTGTTTGATTGTTTTATTCAAATAACGTCCCGTTAGTGAATTTTTCACTGACGATAAAGACGCCACCAATTACTGGTAGAGAGGTGCAGATTTTACCTATACTCTTCATTCAGGGTCATTTAGCGATTAGTGATCTACATAATTTGTTCATAATATTTAATGTGTAGTATGAAATCATTCTATGTGTACGTCTACCTTAAAATAGGATACAAAAGAATTGCGTGTGTGAGTTTGTGTGTAATTCACTCTCACTTTAGGAAATTTTGTTGATTTTATACTTTTGGACTTGAATAAATTCTAAACTTTAACCAGAAATTATTTTTTCAACAACGGAATTATCATTACAAAACAAAATTGTTATCACACATTGACCTTAATTATTTACTCGAGTTTGTGTTCCTTTGATGATCTTTTTTCACTCATCGTTCTCTAAATTATGTTCAGTGTTCACTATGGAACGCCATAGCTGCCTTTTGAAGTTACATATATTTCATAATAAGATTTTTATATATTATGTTGCAACACGGCTATTTCAGGTAAAGGTGTATGGTGCTTTATTATGAAATAACAACAGCATAACATAAAATAGGCACCACCTTCACTTGAAATATCCACACAAGGCATGGCTCGTTCAGCGTTCTTTCACCATTCACTCATTGTTGGTGCTGTATTCTCTCTGCGCCCCAGTTAAAGTGAGTAGTTAGAATGTTGAAGTAATTGAATATATTATTAATCTATAATGCATACTGAAAAACTATTCTTTTGGTATGAAGGACATAATTGTTCTATACCTTTTTTCTTCATATCCCCATGTAGTTTCTTGTGTTGTGTCTTTCATCCGATCCGTTTGGGTGGTCATTATATGATCATTATCTGCTTGTATTTTTTTCTCAAATTCATAACACCCCTTGTCTGTAAAGGTAATAAGTTTGCATCATGAAGAACACGATTGTATATTTTTTCCTTTTTTTTTCTCTTACGACTCTGAGAATTCAAACATTAAAGATATTTTTAACTGATAAATCAAATTATCTACGGATGCAGGCGCGGATCCAGAATTTTTTTTCCAAGGGGGGGGGTCCACCCCAGTAAAAAAAATCCAATCTCAGAAATTTCTTGACAAGCTTGGTGACTTTTTTTGCATCAAATATTTCAATTATCTTACCCGTTTCACACATATTTGCGTTTAACAGGAGGAGGGAGGGGGCAGTGTTTTCCAAGGGGGGTCCATGGTAACTATTTTTCTTGCTTTACTATATACATCTTTAACCTAGTAAATTCCAAGGGGGTCCTGCAGCCCCTTACTGTCAGGCACGAATGTTAGATATTTCTTTTACAAAACTTTCTGATAAGATATGTCACTAACTATTTGCTAGTATTTTTATGTGTGAAAATACAGCAAAATCTGTCTAATCTGACTTGCACTGGAACACGAATTGCATGTGCAAAAAAGTTTTCAATGTAACCCTATCGAAAAAAAAATACTATAGTAAACTATAGTTAACTATAGCTTACTGTAGTTTACTGTAGTAAATAAAAGTTTCAAAGTTTAAACCAAAGTAAATCAAAGTTCCCAAGTTTTTACCATTGTAAATCAAAGTTTTTACTATAGTTAATCAAAGTTCTAAAGTTTTCACTATAGTAAATCAAAGTTCCAAAGTTTTCAACATAGTAAAGCAAAGTTCCAAAGTTACAGTTAAAGAAATCAAAACATGTCATTAAATAAAAAGTAAGCAATATTTTTGTATCAATTTTTGGTCAAATATTCCAGAGTATGTTGAGAAAAAATTATTTTTGAATGGTTAAATGGCTACATGGACACATGACTATTTTTGCTCTGTGTTATTTTCGCCCTTTCACACTTGCATAAATTTTTGCCTCATTTAAAATTCGCAAAGTCATAGTTTCGTTAAAAGAATTATACTCCTTTTTTCTCCTGTTCAAACTAAATTGAGAGAAAAATGAACAAGAGGCCCATGGGCCACATTGCTCACATGAAAAGCTTTGACCATTCTGTTCTTAACCAGATTTCCCCCTTGTAATATAAACTGTGACCCTGCCCTACCCCACCGAGAATTTAGACAATTTGAAATCTACACTACCCTTGAATGCTTCCACATAAGTTTCAGCTTTTTCTCGCACATTGTTTCTTGATTTTTTTGAAAGATTTTTCCTTTATATTTCTATGTAAAACTTTGATTCGCCATTGTGGCCCCCCGGGGGTCATGATTTGAACAATTTGAAATCTACATTACCCCAGGATGCTTCAACTTAACTTTTACGATTTTTCTGACCTAGTGGTTCTTGAGAAGAAGATTTTTTTATGACCCCACCCTATTTTTGTCTTTTTTTTATCTCCCTTTGTGAGGAGACTAAGCCCTTCATTTAAGCAATTTAAATTCCCCTTCACCCAAGGATGCCCTGTACCAGGTTTGGTGAATATAAGCCCATTGGTTCTTGAGAAGAAGTCGAAAATGTGAAAAGTTTACAGACAGACGGACAGCTAGACAGCCGAAAGGACGACGGACAAAATGTGATCAAAAAGCTCACTTGAGCCTTCAGTTCGGCTCAGGTGAGTTTAAAATTGAATGTCAGTCATTTTCACTCGTCATTTTGACCTTCTTTATGCAATATTCATGAAGGCAAATATACTTTTTATCGGATTTAATATTACCGAAATGGGTTCAAAATTATGCTGCATTAAAAATAGAGTATTTGTCGTTAATTTATAAAATTAGGGAATAACTTTCTTCTAATTTGGTATTTGCGACCGTTAATGCTGATTTAACGGTCGCAAACTGAGTTTTACCGGCGACGCGTAAGCGGAGCCGGTAAAACGGATGTTTGCGACCGTTAAATCAGCATTAACGGTCGCAAATACCAAATTAGAAGTCTAGTTATTCCCATTCTAATGCAATCCATACATTTTGTTTGTTATTTACGTCTTATTTTGTTGAATTTTGTTACATGAAATACGTCACGTAGCATTGTATTTTTGCGTCGCTCTATTATGACGTCACAATGAAAAAGCTTTCACGCTCGTTGATGCTCGTTTTACTGCTTCAAACATCAGTGTATTAGCCAATCAAAGAGTGTTTTACAAAACAATTGCATTAGAATCTTATTTTTAGCCATCTTTAAAAAATCAGTACCAGACTAAAGTGTATTTTTTTTTAAATTGTCCCGTTTTAAATTCGTTTAATGGAGGTCAGGACGACAAAATAAAACGATGGCGAAAATATCCACTGTGTACAGTATGTGAATTATACTATTTCTAAAGACATCTTAAAATACCCTGAATACTATGACAGAGTTTCTTTTTGTGAAAAAAAAAACCGTGGAAGTATTCTATTGTTTGCACTGATAT
>PRKT01000987.1:0-17022 GCA_003671525.1 Saccostrea glomerata
TACTTTACCAGGGTCAGACTTCACATTTTACTTTACCAGGGTCAGACTTCACATCTAACTATACCAGGGTCAGATTTCACATTTTTACTTTACCAGGGTCAGACTTCACATTTTACTTTACCAGGGTCAGACTTCACATTTTTACTTTACCAGGGTCAGACGTCACATTTTTACTTTACCAGGGTCAGACGTCACATTTTACTTTACCAAGGTCAGACTTCACATTTTTACTTTACCAGGGTCAGACTTCACATTTTACTTTACAAAAGTCAGACTTCGCATTTTACTTTACCAGGGTCAGACTTCACATTTTACTTTACCAGGGTCAGATTTCACATTTTTACTTTACCAGGGTCAGACGTCACATTTTACTTTACCAGGGTCAGACTTCACATTTTACTTTACCAGGGTCAGACTTCACATTTTATTTTACCAGGGTCAGACTTCACATTTTACTTTACCAAGGTCAGATTTCACATTTTTACTTTACCAGGGTCAGACTTCACATTTAACTTTACCAAGGTCAGACTTCACTTTTTACTATACCAGGGTCAGATGTCACATTTTACTATACCAGGGTCAGATGTCACATTTACTATACCAGGGTCAGATGTCACATTTTACTATACCAGTGTCAGATGTCACATTTTTACTTTACCAGGGTCAGATGTCACATTTTTACTTTACCAGGGTCAGAAGTCACATTTTTACTTTACCAGGGTCAGATGTCACATTTTTACTTTACCAGGGTCAGACTTCACAATTTTACTTTACTAGGGTCAGACTTCACATTTTACTTTACCGTAAAGTAAACATAAAGTCAAAGTCAGACATTTGTAGTCTTGATCAAACCTAAAGTCAAAGTCAGACATTTGTAGTCTTCATCAAACCTAAAGTCAAAGTCAGCCATTTGTAGTTTTGTTCAAACATAAAGTCAAAGTCCGACATTTGTAGTCTTGATCAAACGTATAGACAAAGTCAGACATTTGTAGTCTTCATCAAATAGGATGAACATTAAATATTGAGTATGAAGGAAATTAATAGGGATGGGATTTGTAACTGGTTAACCGACTACTCAGTCAGAAAGATGGTAATCGGTTAGAAAATGTGTAATCAGTTAGTGGGAAAAATAAAATTTATAGACATTTCAACCCAATTTTGTTAGAAAATTCATTTCTGAAAAAAATGAATCTTTGCATTAACTTTGATATTCAGTGTTTTCACATATCCAGGCTTAGTTGGGTGTAATTATGAATCTCTGGATCAAGATTGAAGGGTAATTTGTCTTGTTAATTATTGTTAAAACACCAAGTAGTTACCCTGACTGTCCCGTATTTTCTTTAATGATAATTACATCACTTTTAAGAATGTTTTAATTTTTTGCAGTGATTCTGTCCAATAAATTACTATTTAAAACAAACTTTGTAAACTAAGTGATGTATTTCAGACTTAGTTTTAATTATGGCGACGACGCAGAATGAATGTATGTGAAATCTACATTTTAAAACTTTCAATGATTTCTCAGATATGATTCGTGGTTTGTTCACAGTCTTTATTAGGTCGACTGAGTAAACTCAGGTGACCTATTGCTATCCGTTTTCGTCCTTCGTCGTGCGGTGTGTGTTAACATTTGAACATTTTCAGCTTCTCTGCAACCACTGAACCAATTTCAAGTAAATTTGGCACATTAAGCATCTATGGGTAAAGGGGAACAAAAATTGTGAATTTCATGATCCCTGCCCCCTGGGGCCTGAGGGGTGGGGCCAAAACCACTAAAATTAATGCAATCTTTTAAAATCCTCTTCTTTACTCCTGGACATCAAGCAGTCAAACTGTTTGCATGATTGTAATCAGCATTGAGTCCTCTATTAAACTGTGAAATTCATGGCCCTGGGGTCAGGGGTTCTAGTGTTAGGGTGGGGCTAAATAAGTATATAGTGAAAATGCATTATTTCTTTGAAAATCTTCTTCTCTGCTCCTGGGTATTCAATAAACCAACTAAGTACATAGTTATGATGAGCAAGAGTGCTTCTACCAAAATTGTGAATTTTATGGCCCCAGGGTCAGGGGCTCTGGTGTTAGGGTGGGGCTCTATTGATTATATATAGTAAAAATACATGATTTCTTTGAAAATCTTCTTCTCTGCCCTTTTGTATTAAATAAACGAACTAAGTGCATAGCTATGATGAGCAAGAATGCTTTTACCCAAATTGTAAATTTTATAGCCCCAGGGTCAAGGGTTCTGGTGTTAGTAGGGGGGGGGGAGCTCTATTGGTTATATAGTGAAAATACATGAATCCTTTAAAATCTTCTTCTCTGCTCCTAGGTATCAAATAAACCAAGTGCATAGTTATGATGAGCAAGAGTGCCTCAACCAAAATTTTGAATTTTATGGCCTCAGGGTCAAGGGTTCTGGTGAGTTTGTGTGGGGGCTCTATTGATTATATGGTGAAATGCATGATTTTTTTGAAAATCTTCTTCTCTGCTCCTAGGTATTAAATAAACTAAGTACATAGTTATGATGAGCAAGAATGCCTCTTCTAAAATTATGAATTTTATGGCCCCAGGGCTAGGGGCTCTGGTGTTAGGGTGAGGCTCTATTGATTATATAGTGAAAATACATTAAATCTTTGAAAATTTTCTTATCTGTCTCTGGGTATGAAGCAGATGAACTACTTTTATAGTTATGATGAGTATGGGGTCCTAATCTTGCAAAATTGTGAATTCAAGGCCCCAGGGTCAGGGGTGGGGGGTGGCTCTACTTATATACTGAAAATGAATTACATGTGTAATTGTTTGAAATCTGCTCCTTCATATTCATATAACATTTATTTTTTTTTTGGGAAAGGCAATTTTAAGGGTGCCTTTAATATTTTGTGCAATGTGTGGACCTAGGGTCAGGGGTTTATGTCACAGTGTTAGGGGCACTACTGATTATTGCTGAATATTACTGATAAGTTGAAATGCAATATTGTTCCCGTACCCTGCGTATGGGTATTCAGTAACCAAGCTAAGCAAGTGCTAAGTGTATTGTTATATTGATCAATGGTGCCTCTTTCAAAATTGTGAATGCCATAAAGTATCTGGCTTAAAACATGACTGGAACATTGTTGCATAATGCTCAGGTGACCTATAAGGCCCGTGGGCCTCTTGTTAAAACTTAAATGAAATATATAACCTTAAGTTTTTTAAAAAGCAAAAATCAAGGCAAATAACTTCCAGACTTTATCAGTCTTCTTGTGTATATTTATGAATAGATCTAGTTAGGAAAAAACAGAAAATGCATATTTTGATACGACTAACCAGTTAATCGGTTGGAACATCTTGCGATTAACCGATTAGTAATTCAGTATTCCATTGCCAATTATAGAAATTAAGTATCAGATTTTTTTTAAAATACTGTCTTCGATATCTTACACATGTATCTGAAATAAGTATCTGTAATACTTATACATGTATCTCGAACATCATGGATATTATGTTCAAATCTCTGAATATCTCAATCCTTGTATAACATTTTTATGAATATCTCTATCCTCATATAACACTTTTTATCTCTCTGAATATCTCAATCCTCGTACAACACTTTTATTCTCTCTGAATATCTCAATCCTTGTATAACACTTTTATTAATATCTCAATCCTTGTATAACCCTTTTATTCTCTCTGAATATCTCAATCCTTGTATAACACTTTTATTAATATCTCAATCTTTGTATAACCCTTTTATTCTCTCTGAACGAGCAGGTGAGTGTGAGGCCTTCCGCTCCCTACCGTATACAGAACAGGTGAGTCTGAGGCCTTTTGACCTGGTGAATACTACGATATATAATGTGATGTTATATGTAATGTGATGTTATATGTAATGTGATGTTATATGTAATGTGATGTTCACCTGCGAGTCTATTCATATTAACAAATTCAATATATTACTCAGCCTGACCTTAGCTTTAATCACTTTTTGAAGCTGTTCTGGCTGCCATTCTTCAGAAATTAGCAAATGAAATGTTTTAATTTTGCATGCCCTAACATTCTTTACAAATTTCATATTGACAACACCGTGATAAACCATAGACATACATATACCGGTTCATGTATTGGAATATCTAGAGAGAGAGATAGATGTCTACATTGATGCTTCTGGAGAGTCCCGCTTCCCATTAATATTGATTATGTGACCCAATAACCACTCCTGGTACATGTCTATTTCAAGACGGTGACTGTTATGTATTGTTGCTTCAATTTTGATTCAAGAAAACACTGCATAGCATTTTGCACAAATGTTCTATAACCATGTGTACTTAGCTCTAGCTATTCGGTGTAAAATATTTTGGATTTACTTCATGTACAGCATAGTGAAGCAGTCTCAAAAGATCCAATATAAGGCGTCAAGTTCTCTCGTTCTTTCTCGTGATATTGTCTCGCCAGACTGTCTGTTTTCAGTTCTGATCATGTTCAGCCCCTGTATCCCTGTGCCATAAGAACGTGAACGGACATAAGTACCACTGTCTCAAATTGCTCATTAACCATTGCAGGCAGAGAATCTCAGAAAATATGAGGCAGAGGCCAACGATCAAAAGACAATTACCGAGTTTTAGTAAGTATAGATGCTAGTTATTATTTAATGTAAGTAAACAAAAGAAACTGAGTTTTAGTAAGTATAGATGTTAGTTATTATTTAATGTAAGTAAACAAAAGAAAATCTGGTAAAGAACAGACTGGTCAAAGCTTCTCAGGTGAGCGATGTGGCCCATGGGCCTCTTGTGTATTTGTTGTAAGCAATCTCACCCACTTAAATGTGTCAGGGGAGAGGATTTCTTTGTCAAGCTTCAACAACCAGTCGATAAATCTATAATGAAATGAATTATTATGAATGCCTACAGTCAACAGGAGATGTTTATAAATCTGATATTACAAGGAATGGAAAAATCATGGAAATCTTTGAATAAGGTTGAGATGCTTTTCTTGCACTCTAGAAGTTTTATGATAACAGGACAATATTTTAAGGGTGTATCGTGGGCTCTTAATTATTTGATTTTATGCTGTGTATCATGTGGGCTCTTAATTATCTGATTTTATGGGTGTGTTATGTGGGCTCTTTTATTATCTGATTTTATGGGTGTATCATGTGGGCTCTTCATTATCTGATTTTATGGGCATGTTATGTGGGCTCTTAATTATCTGATTTTATGCCGTATATTTTACTTTATTAATTGACTTTTTCCTTTCATTTTTTAGCAGCAAGAGTAAGCATGTAGACTCTCCAAACCCACCAAAGGTACGGATTAAAGAAATGGAAAAAAATATTTACCATGTTTACTGTTTTACTATTTAAATATATTTACCATGTTTACTGTTTTGTTAAAGGATATGCTTGTTAAACTTTGTCTTGGCAGTTTCTTTTTTTTCAAATAAAGTTCTTCTTTCATTAATAAATAGATTTACTTAGTAATTATAAATAAAATGCAATATTAAAATAAGTTTATCTTAAGGTTCATTCTCTATAAGGCCATTTTCCGGCCTACGATAAAATTACTTTAAAATGTGATTTTATTTAACTATTATCATTCTAGTTCATGATTTTGCTGTTTGTTTTTCAGCATCGAACATCTGAGACACGTGATTTAGAGATTAAAAATGGCTCTCAGTCAAAGAAAAATTGAGGGTACGTCTATTTAAATCAAGTTTCTATGCAAATTTCTTGAGAATCCAATTAAGGCCACACCTGGTTTAAAGTCAGAATCCATGCAAGCCCATACGTTGTGTAAAGGCCAGAATTCAATCAAGGCCATAACTGGTGTTAAAGTCAGAATCAAATCAAGGCCATACCTTGTGTTGAAATCAGAATCAAATCAAGGCCACACCTGGTGTTAAAGTCAGAATCCAAGCAAGGCCACACCTGTTGTTAAAGTCAGAATCAAATCAAGGCCACACCTGGTGTTAAAGTCAGAATTCAAGCAAGGCCACACCTGTTGTTAAAGTCAGAATCCAAGCAAGGCCATACCTGGTGTTAAGGAAAGAATCAAATCAAGGCCACACAGGGCCACAAAGTAAGAACAAGGGCTGCTAGCTTGATTGATTGCTCTTGTTGCAAATTAAAGTACATATGTACATGACATAACACTTAAATCTTCATCATTCAAGTTTGTTAGCACGAACTTTATTCATTGGACTTTAAGCAAAATTATTGTAAGCTATTGTGTTTCAAAGTTATGAGAACCAAGCATTTATCACTGTACTATTTGTTACACAGTCAGTTAGTGACCAAATACAAACTCCTGCAGGGTGTGAAATGGAAATATGTATTGGGCAAAGGGAAGCGAAGCCAAGTCTCATTACAGATTCCCATTTCACACCCAGTATGAATCCGTATTAGGTCACTGTTTGACTGTGTTATGAATTTATCCCACTGAAGACATTTTTCAATGTAAAAAAAATATTTGTGCATATGAAAATATAAAGTTTTAATCTGATAACAATCAACATAAAATATCATTACAGTAACAAGAAATTTAACTAAACTACCTACGTAAACTGTTTCTTAGCAGCCATTTTTATACCCCCCGCAAACGAAGTTTGGGGGGGTATATAGGAATCACCTTGTCCGTCTGTCTGTCTGTCCGTCTGTCCGTCTGTCTGTCTGTCCGTCTGTCCGTCTGTCTGTGCAATTGTGTCCGGTCCATATCTTTCTTACAGAGGGACATTAGAATCTACTACTCCACACCAAGATTGCTCATAACCTAAGGGTGTGTCATGACCTTGACCCAAGGTCATTTGGGGAAGTTCAAGGTCACTGGAAGAAAAATTTCATAATTTGTGTCCGGTCCATATCTTTCTTATTGATAAACTTGGTAGGTTTTCATTTCACACAAAGATTGCCCATGACCCAAGGGTGTGTCATGACCTTGACCCAAGGTCATTTGGGGAGGTTCAAGGTCACTGGGAGAAAAATTTCAAAATTCATGTTTGACATATATCTTTTATGGATAAACTTGGTAGGTTCTCATTTCATACAAAGATTGCCCATGACCCAAGGGTGTGTCATGACCTTGACCCAAGGTCATTTGGGGAAGTTCAAGGTCACTGGAAGAAAAATTTCATAATTCGTGTCCGGTCCATATCTTTCTTATGGATAAACTTGGTAGGTTCTCATTTCACACAAAGATTGCCCATGACCCAAGGGTGTGTCATGACCTTGACCCAAGGTCATTTGGGGAAGTTCAAGGTCACTGGAAGAAAAATTTCATAATTCGTGTCCGGTCCATATCTTTCTTATGGATAAACTTGGTAGGTTCTCATTTCACACAAAGATTGCCCATGACCCAAGGGTGTGTCATGACCTTGACCCAAGGTCATTTGGGGAAGTTCAAGGTCACTGGAAGAAAAATTTCATAATTCGTGTCCGGTCCATATCTTTCTTATGGATAAACTTGGTAGGTTCTCATTTCACACAAAGATTGCCCATGACCCAAGGGTGTGTCATGACCTTGACCCAAGGTCATTTGGGGAAGTTCAAGGTCACTGGAAGAAAAATTTCATAATTCGTGTCCGGTCCATATCTTTCTTATGGATAAACTTGGTAGGTTCTCATTTCACACAAAGATTGCCCATGACCCAAGGGTGTGTCATGACCTTGACCCAAGGTCATTTGGGGAAGTTCAAGGTCACTGGAAGAAAAATTTCATAATTCGTGTCCGGTCCATATCTTTCTTATGGATAAACTTGGTAGGTTCTCATTTCACACAAAGATTGCCCATGACCCAAGGGTGTGTCATGACCTTGACCCAAGGTCATTTGGGGAAGTTCAAGGTCACTGGAAGAAAAATTTCATAATTCGTGTCCGGTCCATATCTTTCTTATGGATAAACTTGGTAGGTTCTCATTTCACACAAAGATTGCCCATGACCCAAGGGTGTGTCATGACCTTGACCCAAGGTCATTTGGGGAAGTTCAAGGTCACTGGAAGAAAAATTTCATAATTCGTGTCCGGTCCATATCTTTCTTATGGATAAACTTGGTAGGTTCTCATTTCACACAAAGATTGCCCATGACCCAAGGGTGTGTCATGACCTTGACCCAAGGTCATTTGGGGAAGTTCAAGGTCACTGGTAGAAAAATTTCATCATTTGTGTCCGGTCCATATCTTTCTTATTGATAAACTTGGTAGGTTCTTATTTTACTCAAAGATTGCCTATGACCCAAGGGTGTGTCATGACCTTGACCCAAGGTCATTTGGGAAGTTCAAGGTCACTGGAAGAAAAATTTTATAATTCGTGTTTGATACATATCTTTATTATGCAAAAACTTACTTCTGAAAAATCCAGCGGGGGGTATTTTGTCCCAATTGGACAGTTCTAGTTATTTACAATAACAACGCTTCAAAAGGAACCGCGCGCTCGATTTTCATATTACGCCTCGACGGAGACGTAATACGGAAAATTTCTTGGCGTCACATGTTTAGCTTTAACCAGTCAGTAATCGACAAATTTGTCTAAAGCAGGATAACTAAATTATTCTTTAAAAGCAAAGATTTATTATTTCCACTGTATTATATGAATTTTATGGCAGCTTTTTTTTTTATTAGCTCACCTGAGCCAAAGGCTCAAGTGAGCTTTTCTGATCACAATTTGTCCGTTGTCTGTCGTCGTCGTCGTTGTTGTCGTTGTTGTCGTCGTCGTCGTCGTAAACTTTTCACATTTTCATCTTCTTCTCAAGAACCACTGGGCCAATTTCAACCAAACTTGGCACAAAGTATCCTTGGGTAAAGGGGATTCAAGTTTGTTCAAATGAAGGGCTATGCCCTTTTCCAAGGGGAGATAATCATGAATTTGTTAAAAATTAATGGCATTTTTAAAAAATCTTCTTCTCCAGAACCGCTGGGCCAGGAAAGATGAAACTCATGTAGAAGCATCATCAGGTAGTGTAGATTCAAGTTTGTACAAATCATAACCCCCGGGGCAAGGATGGGGCCAAAATGGCCGACCCAAGTTTTACATAGGAATATATAGGAAATATCTTTAAAAATCTTCTTCTCAAGAACCGCTGGGCCAGGAAAGATGAAACTCATGTGGAAGCATCCTCAGGTAGTGTAGATTCAAGTTTGTTCAAATCATAACCCCCAGGGCAAGGGTGGGGCCAAAATGGCCGACCCAAGTTTTACATAGGAATATATAGGAAAAATCTTTAAAAATCTTCTTCTCAAGAACCACTGGGCCAGGAAAGATGAAACTCATGTGGAATCATCCTCAGGTAGTGTAAATTCAAGTTTGTTCAAATCATGAGCCCCGGGGCTAGGGTGGGGCCAAAATGACCAACCCAAGTTTGACATAGGAATATATAGGAAATATCTTTAAAAATCTTCTTCTCAAGAACCACTGGGCCAGGAAAGATGAAACTCATGTGGAAGCATCCTCAGGTAGTGTAGGTTCAAGTTTGTTCAAATCATGAGCCCCGGAGCTAGGGCGGGGCCAAAATGGCCGACCCAAGTTTTACATAGGAATATATAGGAAATATCTTTAAAAATCTTCTTCTCAAGAACCACTGGGCCAGGAAAGATAAAACTCATGTGGAATCATCCTGAGGTAGTGTAGATGCAAATTTGTTCAAATCATGAACCCTGAGGCTAGGGCGGGGCCGAAATGGCCGACTCAAGTTTTACATAGGAAGATACAGGAAAAATCTTTAAAAATCTTCTCCTCAAGAACCATTGAGACAGGAAAGATAAAACTCATCTGAAATTATCCTTAGGTATTGAAGATTCAGGTTTGTTCAAATCATGACTCCTGGGGCTGGGTGGGGCCAAAATGGCCGACCCAAGTTTTACATAGGGATTTATTGGGAAACCAATATATTTAAAATCTTCTTTTCAATTACTTCAAAGCCATGATTAGAGATCTTTATATGGAATCATCCTAAGGTAGTGTAGATTCTAGTTCAAATCATGAACCCCTGGGGGGATAAAATTCAAGCCCCCCCTCTCCCCCCACCATCACCTCAGTAAACTTTCAGTTCTGATCTGATATGTGCTTTTTCCTAGCCGATGTGCTCAGGTGAGCGCTGTGGCCCCTGGGCCTCTTGTTTAGAATTTCTTACTGTTAGGTTTGTTCTGTAAATGAATCAGGAAATCAGAGAGCAGTGGTGCGGAGTCAGACTCCAAATCTTCAGATGATGACAAAGACATGAAGAAGAGGGAGATGTCACCAGTCCTCCCTGTCATTGTATGTATAACATGTTGAGGGAGATGTCACCAGTCCTCCCTGTCATTGTATGTATAACATGTTGAGGGAGATGTCACCAGTCCTCCCTGTCATTGTATGTATAACATGTTGAGGGAGATGTCACCAGTCCTCCCTGTCATTGTATGTATAACATGTTGAGGGAGATGTCACCAGTCCTCCCTGTCATTGTATGTATAACATGTTGAGGGAGATGTCACCAGTCCTCCCTGTCATTGTATGTATAACATGTAGAGAGGATTGTTGTGGGAGGAACATTTAGTTTTTCCTCTTAACCAATCATAGATTTGCTAACATTTTCTTTGACCAATCAAAATGCATATTAAAAAGCATGTCATACATGTGATCCTTCCGGCGGGAGGCAAAATCTCCCGATTTTCAACCCCCCTTCCGCCCCTCCCGATTAATTTTTAAATCTTCCGTGTTTAAAATAATTCTTCAAATTAAATATATTTTGCATTAATTTTTTATCATGTTTATTATAATTGCTTAGAATGACAATGCATTGAGATAACAACGGCAGTGCAATAAATTTTCACAGCGGTAGGCTTCGTAGTAATCAACATGAGGTCGTACAATTCGGTTGTATAAATTAGTGATATAGCAACTTGATAAATGACCATCGATGTTTTATTGCTGAATGCAGAACATTGTAATTAGTTGCTGAAATACCCAACTGCCATCTTCTAATGCTGCAGTGGTCATTAAAAGAAACAGTTATAATCAGGGTCACACTTAAGTTAAAAATAGATGAAACTACAGGGTGTTGCTAAAAAATATACCTGACTCTACTTTGTTGTATTTTTAGAGAAGTTAATTTTATCTCTTCATATTTGATTTAAAAAAAAATTACTGACATAAAATATGTTACATAAGACCTATGTTATACTTCACTTTTTGGTTGATGTATCAATACCAAATACCAAAAATAAAATTTTATTCAATGTTTTAATGATGATGTTAACTCTTAATTAATTCCATTGTAGTAATTTTATTTTGATTCAATTTTCTTTTCTGATCATTGAATAAAAATTCTAACATATTATTTTAAAGCTAGACTTTATGAAATAAAAATTATTTTAATTAAGGAAATAAAGAGGGAGACAGCATTTTCTAGGGGGTTGGATGGTCCATTGCAAATTGAAAAAAAATGTGGATAAAAAATCTCCAGCTTTGAGACCCAAACTCCAGCTGAAAAATATAAAATCTCCAGTTGTGATTGTTCAGTTCTGTCACATGTATGGCATGTGTAGTTGTGAATGTAAACATGGCAGATACCAGTGCAGTTCCAAAGAGACTTAACTTCCTTCTTTAGTATGTAGTTGAGTATTATTGCTTAGTAACATTGTTGTTCATTTTTAAACAATTGTTAAGCTGTGACAAAGTAATTATAATGTTTTGTTTCACAGGAGTATTTATATTGGATGCTGACAAAGCTAAGGTATCAAGCATATTGTAAAATCCCTGCTTGAAGTTTGTTAGATGCAACATGTAGCAACTAATTATTAGATTGGTGCAAATTGTCCCTTAGATAGGTGCTGTATAAAGCTTTATTCAACATGTAGCAACTAATTATTAGATAGGTGCTATTGTCCCTTAGACAGATGCTTTATAAAGCTTTACCTATACAACCCTTTTATTAGCTCACCTGAACCGAAGGCTCATTTGAGCTTTTCTGATCAAAATTTGTCAGTCTTCTGTCATTGTTTTTGTTGTCGTTGTCGTAAACTTTCACATTTTCATCTTCTTCTCAAGAACCACAGGGCCAAATTCAACCAAACTTGCCACAGAGTATCCATGGGTAAACTGGAATCAAATTTGTTTAAATGAGGGTCATGTCCTCATTCAAGGGGAGATTATTGGGAATTAATGAAAATTTGGCGGTATGTTTTAAAAATCTTCTTCTCAAGAACCACTAGTACTGTGCCAGGAAAAATGAAACATATGGGAAACATCCTCAGGTAGTGTAGATTCAAGTTTGTTCAATTGATGACCCCTTGGGGTAGGACAGGGCCACAATGGCTGATCAGGATAAGGATTGATTGGGATCACTTTTGGGTTTAATCTTTTCAGTAATAAACTGATTTCTGCTTTTTTCCTTGCTACAGTGCTCAGGTGAGTGATGTGGCCCATAGGCCTCTTGTTTATTTTATTCAAAGCACTTTGAAAAAATTACATATTTTTTTTTTCAATGTGTGTTATATATCCACATGGAAAAAGTGTCTTATGTACACTCTTAACACACTTTGAAAATTTTTTTCAAAGTGCATTGAGTGTGTCCAAAATTTAACGCACTTTGAAAAAAAATCAAAGTGCTTAATTTTTTCAAAGTGCATTGTCACAGACTTTCAATTGTTATTTTGGCGATCACTAATTATATCAATGTATATATTACAGGGAGGGATTTTAAGCTCACCTGAGCTAAAGGCTCAAGTAAGCTTTTCTGATCACATTTTTTTTGTCGTCCCTCCATCTGTCTAGCTGTCTGTCCATCTGTAAACTTTTCACATTTTCAACTTCTTAACAGGAACCACTGAGCCAATTTTGATCAAACATGGTACAAAGCATCTTTGGGTGAAGGGGAATTTGAATTGTTAAAATGAAGGGCAAAGTCCTCTCACAAGGCGAGATACTCCAGAAAAGACAAAAATAGGGTGGGGTCATTAAAAAATCTTCTTCTCAAGAACCACTGGGCCAGAAAAGCGGAAACTTTGTTTCATCCTAGGGTAGAGTAGATACTAAATTGTTCAAATCATGACCCGTGGGGGTTGGATGGGGCCACAATGGGGAATTTGAATTGTCCAAATTAAGACCCATCGTGTACATTGGGGTAATAATAGGTATTAATAGAGGAAATCTGGTTAAAATCACATGGTCAAAGTTTCTATGACCTATTGTTGGCTTTTTCACATCTGGTGTTTCAATTGCTATAACAATGTTTTCTTTTATTTTAGGTATTTCAACTAATTATAGACATTTGTTTAACTTATGTTAATTTATGGTTTTAGCTGCTGCCCTTCCTCTGGGTATAACATCGCCCCCTCACCTGAGCTGAACAAGAAAAAGCAACACTTCTGGAGAAAGTAAAGTAACTACTAGTATACGATGAACAGAATAAAGACGGAACAGAAATTCTTGAGAAGGTAAAGCATCTTACAATACATGTTCAAAATTTCAAGACAAAGTAAGGAATTTGTAGATTTCATCTAATAGGATGAAATTAGGTATGAGATTATTTTTGAAATACAACTTCAGTATCTGAGATGCCACGATGAAAGAAGAGAATAAAACTTTAATATCTTGTTTGATCAAAAGTATAAGCAACATTTTTAAGCAAAACAAAAATTTAGCAATTTTTCATTTAAAGTGAGTGTTTAATTTTAATGAAAAAGAAATTTTAATCACCTTAAGTTTGTGTGTGTGTGTGTGCTTACATGAAAACCATAACATCTAATTATGGAATGAATTGTTAGCAATATTAAACTTTAGTGGTCCGATTTCTAGTTCAGTGAATGTTTTTTTTTTCAGCCGACGTTCGGGACAGGTTCTCATGCAGGAGGCCTCAAGGAAAAAGGACACAGGTAATTATTCCTCTTACTTAAAACAATTACTTGTGATTGTTTATTGTCGTCAAAGAAGATAGTTTTGTTGACATTTGATTGCTTCTTAAGTCATTAGGATAATTCAGTACATGTAGTTTTGATTACTCATTTGAATCCTCTTGACTTGTTGATTACCAGGCGATAAGAGACTTCCCTGCCATCCTACCCCTGTCTGAAATCCTGCTTAGCTCACCAGAATCTGCCTTTACATTCTTTGCTTTCTCCCTGTACAAGAACGCATTTGTTGCCTTCGACACCTATTGTCAGCAGGTAAAAATTTTATTTCAACATTTTAATTCATAAAAAAAGTCTCTTTAAGAAATATGTTTTGTGATGTGGCTCTTGACAAGAAGACGTATAGGATCCTTAAAATTAGACACAAAATTCATGTATTTTAGACACTGTAGACACCAGATTCAACAGACATGCAATCCATGAAAAGTAGACACAGAACTCATAAATAGTAAACGCAGAATTCATGACCAGTAGACACAAAACTAATAACAAGTAGACACAACACTCAAAACCAGTAGACAGAGAACTCATAACCAGTAGAAACAGGACTCATAACCAGTAGACACAGAATTCATAACCAGTAGACACAGAACTCATAACCAGTAGACACAGAACTCATAACCAGTAGACATAGGACTCATAACCAGTAGACAGAGAACTCATAACCAGTAGATAAAGAACTCATAACCAGTAGACACAGAACTCATAACCAGTAGACATGGGACTCATAACCAGTAGACACAGAACTCATAACCTGTAGACACAGAACTCATTACCAGTAGACATAGGACTCATAACCAGTAGACAGAGAACTCATAACCAGTAGATAAAGAACTCATAACCAGTAGACACAGAACTCATAACCAGTAGACATGGGACTCATAACCAGTAGACATGGGACTCATAACCAGTAGACAGAGAACTCATAACTAGTAGAAACAGAACTCATAACCAGTAGACACAGAACTCATAACTAGTAGACATAGGACTCATAACCAGTAGACAGAGAACTCATAACCAGTAGACACAAAACTCATAACCAGTAGACATGGGACTCATAACTAGTAGAAACAGGACTCATAACCAGTAGAGACAGAACTCATAACCAGTAGAGACAGAACTCATCACAAGTAGACAGAACGCATTATAAGTAGACACAGAACTTATAACAAGTAGACACAGAACTCATAACCAGAAGACACAGAACTGATAATCAGTAAACACAGAACGCATAACAAGCAGACATAGAACTCATTACAGGTAGACACAGAACTCATTACAAGTAGACACGAGACTCATAACTAGAAGCCATGATTAGACATATTTACATGGAAGCATATGAGTTAGTGTAGATTAAAGTTTGTTCAAATCGCAACCCCTGGGGATAGGGCGGGGACACAACCTGGAATCAAAATTTCTGCTTTTTTTTCCAAGCTATAATGCTCAGGTGAGCGATGTGGCCCATGAGCCTCTTGTTCATCTTCTTCTCAAGAACCACTGGGCAAATTTCAACCAAACTTGCTACAAAGTATCCTTAGGTAAAAGTTTGAAGTTTGTTTTCAAGGGGAGATAATTATGAAATAGAGAAAAATTAATGGCATCTTATAAAAATCTTCTTCTCAAGAACCACTGGGCCAGGAAAAATGAAACTGTTGAATCATCCTCAGGTAGTGTAAATTCAAGCTTGTTCAAATGATGACTCCAAGGGGAAGTGTGTGGCCAAAATGGCCGATCAAAGTTTTACAAATGAGTTTGTAGGAAAAATCTTTAAAAATCTTCTCCACAAGAACCACTTGGGCAGAAAAGATGAAAATCATGTGGAATCATCCTCAGGTAGTGTAGATTCAAGTTTGTTCAAATCATGACCCCTGGAGATATGGTAGGGCCAAAATGTACGATCAAAGTTTTGCATAGGAATATATAGGAAAAATATTTTAAAATCTTTTCAACGACCACTGGGGCATGAAAGATAGAAATTCATGTGGAATCTTCCTCAGATGTTGTAGATTCAAGTTTGTTCAAATCATGACCCCAAGGGAAAGGGCAGGGCCACAATGGCTGATCGAAGTGTTACATAAAAATGTATAGGTCTGGAAATATCTTTAAAAATCTTCTTCTCAAGAACCACTGGGCAAGGAAAGATGAAACTCATGTGGAATCATCCTCCGGTAGTGTTTATTTAAGTTTGTTCAAATCATTACCCCTAGGGATAGGGTGGGGCCACAAAGGTTTATCAAAGAACTGGGTATGGTATGTATAATGAGGTGGCCCTGCAAAATCGGCCAAAATTAAACACATGATAACATTTATTTAACTGTGTCAATTTATTGTTAAAGTTCCCCTTTGTAAAAAATTGGTATCAATTTTCTTCAACTCACGTGACCTATTGTGTATATAACATTCAAAACCGGTCAAATATCCCGGAAATCGCCTATTTTGGACGTTTTGCTCCTCTTCAAGTCCGAATTTCGATGTGGCCACATCCGAGTACGTATGCCAAACTTAGCAGAAGGAACAAGTATACTTTGGTAACTAATATGCAAGAGAAAAAATAACTGTACAAAAGTGTGGCCACGTCCGTTTTTTACAAAAACTGTAGTTGAAAATACTTCGTTTGTGGATAGATGTGACTTTTCCTCCTCATTAAAATATATACTTTTAAAGAAATGAAATGTTGAAGTCTGAATCTGAATGTGATATCATCTAAACTATACTTTTACGGAAATTTATTGTTTAAATCTGTATCTGAATGTTATGAAAACCACCTAAACTTTTCTTCATATAATTTATCAAGGGACATTGCAAAGAAATCAATGACGCAATACATTAAAAACATGACGTCACAATGAGCCGAATTTGCTGAATAACCAAATTCTTCAGTCTTCCCTAATAAAATAATAATATGATAAATTTTCAATCAATATTTATAGTGAAAAACAGTCAAACGACATAACATTTACTTATTAAAACGAGCGTCTCCTTCATATTGGACGTGATATTGATTTTGTGTTCAAGAAGAGATTTTTTTAACGTTTTATTGAAAATAATTATGCAGCTTTTTTAAAATATGTCTTAGATTATGTATTTATCATGGTGAATGTTGACATTAGTGTTTTCAAGACAGGTTTATATTAAACATACAATTCAAAGGCGGATCCAGGGCCGTTCGC
>PRKT01000987.1:26335-61906 GCA_003671525.1 Saccostrea glomerata
CCCCCCCACTTAAGTTAATTTTCAGTTCTGATCTGATATGTGTTTTTTTCCTAGCTGATGTGCTCAGGTGAACGCTGTGGCCCCTGGGCCTCTTGTTAACACATGAAGTTAAAAGGAAGATATCAAAACCAAAATATGACTTATTTTATCCAACTAGATATTTTATAAATCGCAATGAGTTTACATAACATCAACAATCAATTGTAATACTGTATTAGTTTTTAAATATTAAATGATTCTTACCTTATTAGGTAATTTTCTCTCCATGTTTAAATTTTTTAACACACGACGTTGTTTTACGTGGAAAAAAGGGGGAAGGGATGTGGGGTAAAAGGCAACAAAATTACGAATTTTTCATAATATCATGTACAAAAATAAAAGATTTGGGGAGTTACATTTAAATGATTCATAGACATATTTCTTTAAAACCAAGATAATCCATGCATTTTCAAGTCCTCATTAAAAAAAGGGTGTGCATAAACATATCAACATGTTCAAAGAGGCATGAAGGCAGTCAATGGTACTGTGACGTGCCTGAAATGAAGCTTCGTGAAAACGTATGTGCAGATCAAGTAGATCAGGCTTAGTTAATTAAATAAAAGTTACTTCCAGTGAAACAGGTTGGAAGACCTACTCCTTGCTTTGAAATGAGCTTTGCTCTAGTCTTCTTCTTCTTATTTTTTGTTACCAATTTTGTACACGCAAGTCCTTGAAGGACAGCTTGATAGATTTTCATGAAATTCATGGGTCTAATAGAACAACAAAAGTGTATATTCATTTTTTTATTTTGATGAAGTCACATCTGGTTCGGAAATTTCAGCGATTTTTGTGATTTTTAAAATTATAAATTTCATTTTGGCAATTATATGCACAATTCAACTCTACATCCATTGTTTTATCATGATCAATAGCTTAAATTTCATACTTCCATGCTCCATTGGTTTTGAGCAGCAAAAATCTTTTAAAATCTTCTTAAGCACTCAATATTGTTTACGACCTAAGGGTGTGTCATGGCCTTGACCCAAGGTCGTTTATGCAAGATCAAGTTCACTGAAAGAAAAAAAGCTAATTTGTGTTCGGTCAATGATTCAACAAGTTTTGAACATTTCTAGGATCCATATTCTTGATTTGGCCCCTTAACTGAAAAACCAGAAGGGATTATTTGTCCCTTCGGTCAGTTCTAGTTTTACATTAAGAATGTCAGGTAGACTATTGCCCATACAAGTACAAATAAATAGAAAAATTGAATGAAGATTCCTGAGGAGTTATTGCCCATATCAACATATTAATTTGAAGATTGAGTTTTTGATACAATAAAGAAAATACACTTTTAAATTATTTTAACTATTGAAAAGCATTCTTCCAAAAGTTTTATTTTCTATCTGGTATGCATTTAGAATTAAAAACATTTCTTGTAAAAACGTTTGAGTATTACATCTAAAGTAGATGAAAATAGTGCAGTAAATACATATTATTTAAAAAATCTTTTTCTTTTTTTCTACCGAAGCTGAAATATGCATCAAACAGGTTTTTTTTCTTTATTCATCAGAAAGAAACACAACAGAAGAACAAAGTTCAGAAAAAAATGGACACAATGATGAAAGAAATCGAGGAGCTAAAGCGAGAGTAGTAGAGAAGTATTTATTTGGCATGTCATGACGCATAAAACAAATACATATAATTAAACATGTCATTATACATAAAACAAATCCACATAATTATACATGTCATTATACATAAAACAAATACACATGATAATACATGTCATTATACATAAAACAAATACACATAATTATACATGTCATTATACAGAAAAAGTACACATAATTATACATGTCATTATATATAAAACAAATACACATAATTAAACATGTTATTATATATAAAACAAATACACATAATTATACATGTCATTATATATAAAACAAATACACATACAGTCCCTGAAACGTTCTACTTTCCCATTTTTCCGTTCGCTCACCGTTCGTTCACCGTTCGTTCAGCGTGCGTTTACCGTTCGTTCAGCGTGCGTTCACCGTTCGCTCTCCGTTCACAGTTTTGCGTTCACCGTTTACCGTGCGCTCGCGTTCACCGTTCACAAAACGTTCACCTTTCGCTCTTCGTTCCGTTTAGTTTGCGTTCACCTTGCGTTCACCGTTCACTTATCGTTCAGTCTTTATTGTCATTCGGAACTCCGAAGTGAAAGGACGACTTATCTTTTTGATGGTAAGGATTTACACGTTTTTTAATTAAATAACTAAGATATCGTGTTTGAAGAATAATTATTTCAATGCAAAAAGTATCTACAATATATATATTTCTATTATTATAACTAAGCTGTTACTTTATCCATTTTTCCCTGGAAAAAATACATTAAGAACATACATGTAAGTAGAACGATGCTAAAATATTAAATTTAAATTAAAGTAAACAAATACTTAAAGCGCGGCATTTCGTTATAATATAAAAGACGAGAAAAAAATCGTTAATAGATGAATAATAATCCAAGTCTTTTACAAGACAAGAATACACAAAAGAATACACAAAAAATATGTCTAAAGAAAAAATAAACAAAAACATGCTAGAACTATATATATGTCTGAGAATTATTAATAATACTACAGATATTCAGTTAATTAAATATTTGTAGAGCGAAGTTAGTGTGATTTAAAATTTTAGAAAAGACAAACTATTTAAAATTTAATACAATAGAATTTTTGGTTCTACATCAGGTATCTAAAGTGTATCATTACAAAGGAAAAAAACCTTCCTTCAAGTAACTAAATATACGTTTGCCATTCAGCATGTTTAACAGCCCCCCCCCCCCCCCCCCCCCCCCCGGCACTCTTTCTCCCGAAATCAAATTCTTAGTTAGTATTTTCAGTATATATAAATTAATATTCAATGTGTATTGTACATGTAACACAGAAAAAATTATTCTGTATACAAACACCAAAACAGTCATTATATACATACATGTGCCGACAGTGGTATTTTGATTTGGCAGGGATTATGTTTTAAATTCAATTTCAAACTTAATCCTTCCAGGTATATACATGTATTGCAATTATTTATTCATTTTTTCCGTAGAAAAGCGAAAATCAATTTTAAAAATGATGAAAACAAAATGTTAAAACTTCTCGGGAATACGAAGTGACTCTTTGACTTCGGCATGTTCGGTGAAGCGAGATTTAAACACCTCCATTGTGTCGAATTATTTTGATTGACAGGACAAGCACGTGCACTTGGAGTGAATCGTTTGAACTTGAAGGGAAAAAAAACGATACTTACTGTCAAATGGAATTGTTAATAAAAAAAAAATGATTACTTTGACTGCCTGGATTATTAGAAAAAAAAATTAATATATGAATTTTTATTCGATGCAACAAATCTCTCTCTCTCTCTTTCTCTCTCTCTCTCTGTCTCTCTCTCTCTCTCTTTCTCTTAAGTTTCTATCGCGATAACATTTGTCATGTTAAACAAAAACTATGACAACATATTTATTATTTATTTAGTTCTGAAATTCTAATGTATTACAAATAATTTGAATGCTTCTATCCATTATCTTGTCCGAGTATAATCATGGTCGGGAAATGTCTTCAGATATACATTTACATGTAAATCTTAGCTTAGAAAAAAATCAGGCAAAATAAAAATAACTAATAAATATAACATTATTGCATAAAAATTTTTAATACGAGTGAATGGTGCAATATGTCAACAGACCTTTATAAATTAATAAAAAAAAAATCGGTATTTTACACGGAATCGCCGTGACATCGAAATATATATTATTTAGTTTTAATCTAATAATTCATTCTGTAAGTATAGAAGTTTTCTCTTCTGAAGTCCACATTATTCTAATAGTCAAAAGGATAAGCAGATTTATTTTATTAGTAAATTAATTTTATCTTTTATACAACAGGTGTTCGGTAACAAACACACCTGTTTTACGGCAATAAAAATCGTGTTATTAAAATATTGATTTAAAACATCAAACGTATGTGCAGAAAAAAATGTTTTAATTATTTATTCACTTATTTATTTATTTATTATTTATATCTTAGCATTTAACATTAGAATATAACAGAATAATTTAAATGCAAGGAAAAAATCTGAGGCATTCCGAATAAATCGTTCATCTTGCGTTCACCGTTCGTTCACCGTTCACCGTTTGCGCTCCGTTCGCGTTCTGCGTTCACTCACCGTTCTCCGTTCACACATCGTTCACCAAGTTGCGTTCAGCGTTCACACACCGTTCGTTCACCGTTCGCTCTGCGTTCGTTCACCGTTCGTTCAGCTTTCGCTCACCGTTCAGGTGGGAAAGTAGAACGTTTCAGGGACTGTAACTATACATGTTATCATACATAAAACAAATACACATAATTATACATGTCATTATACATAAAACAAATACACATAATTATACATGTTATCATACATAAAACAAATACACATAATAAAACATGTCATTATACATAAAACAAATACACATAACTATACATGTCATTATTATCCTTCAGAATTATACAGTTAATCTGATTGGTTTAGAGCAGGTCACGTGCAGGGAGACAACTCGCAAGCGCCCTCGGGTGACAACCCTACTCAGACCTGATAACTGGTGATGTCTCCCTTCTAAACAGTCCATAATTGTATATTATACATAAAACAAATACACATAAGGCCATATTTCTTTGTTCTCAGGCCCTCCCTCATCTCTTCCAAGGGTGCCTCATTGACCCTTTTTATTGCTAAAATCAATAAAATAAATCACCTCCCTTATCATTTTTTGAGGTTTGTACAATGTAAAAAGCTGCCTCATCAAGTTTTGGGGGCAATAAAAAGTAAAAAAAAAAATGTCTCCCTCCCCCATCATATTTCTTGAAAAAAGGCCTGAGAACCAAGGAATTAATTTTGCATGGCCCAATTATACATGTCATTATACAATGTACATAAAACAAATACACATAATTATACATGTCATTATACATAAAAAAAATGCACATAATTATACATGTCATTATACATAAAAAAATACACATAATTAGACATGTCATTATACATTTAACAATAACACATAACTATACATGTCATTATACATAAAACAAATACACATAATTATACATGTCATCCACAGGCACTTGTTTCTGTAATAAATTTTTGACACATAGTATAGTAATAACACAAGGTATCTAACTCCGATTTACACCAAGTTCCCCCCCTCCCTTAGAATCGAGCTCATTTACACTTTCAGAGGAAATGCAGGGGTAAACTGTTTATACTTATGGCTTCTACGATAATTTATCTACACAAACATATCTGGCTTGCTTGTCTTTATTTTCTTTTATCTCCGTATTCAGCATCAAAACTCTGCTCGCCAAGAGGAAAGTAAAACTGTACCAAAGAATTGTAAGTTCTAGTTTCGGGCAAAGAATTTAAAGACTTCGAATTTGACTGGCTAAAAATCTGTTTCTAAAATTACACCGGAAAAACATCGTAGTGTTTTTATGGAAAAAAAGATACTATGAAATTTTATTTATCCGATGCAATATTTAAAATCTGGAATGGAATTTTTAAGCCCACACATTCTTTAATTTTTCTCTTTGCCCGAGATTAGCACATACCGTTCTATGATATAGGTCGACTTTTCTACTTGGCGAATAAAGTTTTGATGCTTTCTACGGAGATTGAAGAAAACAAAGACAAGCAAGCCATATATGGTTTTGTAGATAAATTATAGTAAATGACATAGGCATAAACAGTTTGCTGCTGCCTTTTCTCTGAAAGTGTAAATGATTGCGATTCAAAGGGAGGGGGTACTTGGTATAGATCGGAGTTAGATACCTTGTGTTATAATTATGCTATGGGTCAAAAATTTATTACAGAAACAAGTGTCTGTGATGTAATCATACAAATTGCTTTCCAATTAACAAATAAGATCTAAATCAGTCTGTATTTCTTAATCCAATGGCTTTAGTTTTCCGTATATAAATTTAACGATTTATATTATCAGCTGAAACAAGACCAGACCTGTATATTAACCCTTTGATGAATTTCTTTTTTTTAAATAAAATCATAGGAGAGGTTGAGAGTTTAAAGGAAGAAGAAAGAGAAAAACTTCAACAGGAAAAAGATCAACTTAAGGTATCCAATCCATATTAGCCTCAGATTCAATGGAATTGAATGCATAACAGATATGTATGGGTTGAATAATTATTGTAGTTAGAACTAATTTTCATCTTTTAGTATAAGAATGCAAGAGTGGGACATGTCCTAATTTATGACCTTTTCCTGTCTTTGATGAGTTATTTCCCTTTGATTTTACTTAATAAAAATTAATTTTTAAAAAATCTGTTGGGTAAAAAAAATATTTCTAATTGTTTTTCTATTCCCAGTGATCGAATTCATCTTTCCACCAGAGCATTTTTTGATTTTTGAAGTATTTTTTTTTTATCTTAAAAAACATACTTTCTTCCATAGACTTCAATGCAATCTTCAATAATTAATTTCTGCTTAGGTAATAAAATTTTAGAAAATTTCTCTTGTTAAATCCCTTTCTACTCTAAAATGCTGTAAAATAATATCAGGATATTTGACAAACAATTGATATTTATTATTTAAGGTAAAAAATTTTGATCCTAATATGGGTCGGATACCTTAAGGAGGAGGTAAAGTATCCAACAGATCATTTTCACATGAAAACACAAAATCAGCCACTTGCAGTCTTCATCAAAAATGATAAAATGAAGAATGAGATTATTTTTGAAGTACAACTTGTGTATCTGAAATACTAATACATGTGTCTCGAACACCATGGATATGTTAAAGTATCTGCTACTACTTCTCTCTGAATATATTAGTCCTCTTTAAATATCTCAGTCCGCACATAACACTTTTATTCTCTCTGTAATATATCAATCCTTGTATAACACTTTTATTCTCTCGGTAATATATCAGTCCTCGTTTAACACTTTTTTTCTCTCGCTGCAGTTGAGTCTGAGACAACAAGGTTTAACTGTATTTTTTTCGTAGTGAACAGATTTTGCTCTAAATTTTTTTATAGTCAATGAAATAAGATGGTGAAATTAACAAGTATATTATTGTACGTCCCTCTCGAAAACTATTTACTTATATGGAGACGCCACCAATTGTCGATGGAAAGCTACAAAAGTTGTCCTCTACTCGGCACTCAGGGCCATAGAGCAAGGAGGGATGCCAGCACTTATTTGCAACATGAGACCTTGGTTTATACGGTTTCGTCCAATAGACCGGTCTCCGCGTCCCACAGTGGGATTTGAAGCCGTAACGTAAGGATAAACTCCTTACTTGACAACTCTAAATCAGACGTTCTTACCACTACGCAATGCGGTGAGCATAATGAAAAAAGATAATGAAAATTTAATATGATTCTTTTAATATCTTCTTGTGTGATCTACCAAATCAGTGAAATTTTTAAGCAAATCAAAAATTTAGCTATTCGTCCTTCAAAATAGGTATTAAGGATGTACGATCCTCAGCCAGGAAGGATAACTCTCAAATTTAGTAATTTAATTCAATAAGTCTTAAAATAAAGTTTGAAATTGAAATTTTTTCATGCAACAATTTTCCTTTCATGCCTCTACGTATGATTCAATGTTCTTTAAAGTTTTAACAAACGGTATTTAAAAAATTGACATTTGTACCTCATAAAATGAAGTAAAACTTGCATACTTAAAAATAATCAAATTTCTTTAAATTAAGCCTTAGTTAACATATGTTTATATGCATGATTTGAAATTAGAAGTGATTTACAGTGTTTTCTTTGAAAGGAAGCACTTCATACACTATGCATTATGAAACAATTGAAGTAAGTAGGAGAAAGTAAAGTCCAAATAAGTAAAAAATTCTTGCAATTTTCTTCAAAAGCCTGGATACCTATGATTTTTATTCCTAAAATGTATTTCCTGATCAATTATCAATTAGAAAATATGCAGTAGGTAGTTCAAATCGCATTTCCTGAAAAATTATTTGAGATTTATTATTTTTCCCTATATAATATGATTATATTTAAAGATGAATTTTAAAGAAACACCGTGGGTAATTGCATTTTAATTTGAGAATTTAGAAACATCTTTGTGAGCATTTTCAATTACTCAATGCCTGATTTTTAGAACCTGAGAATCGGATAACCTTAACTTTTAATGAGAAGTAATTTTAGCATTTTGTATGTGCTTAATTGATAACCATAACATCTAATTGCGCTAAAAATGCCAAAATTGAATCCTCCCTTAATTACAGAGAATCTGTTTAAACAGTTTAATTAATACAAATCTGCATTTTATCACTACTTTTGACAGAAAGCTAAACTGAAAAGAAAGTATAAAAAGGAAAAACGTAGGAGAAAGAAACTGAACAAGTTCCTGGTACAAGCCATGGTGGAGAGCATCAGCAGTTCCGAATCGGATTGAGGTAAGGAAGAGATTCAGATCTGAAAAATAAAGAGGAAAAAAGAAGAAGAAAGGCGCTTAGAAGGAGATTGATGAATGTTATGGTGGAGAGTAGCAGCGACTCAGAATCTGATTGAGGTAATGCTGTAATAAATTAAAAGCAATTGGTATTCTGGGTTAGATAAAAAAATTCCCTAAGCTGTTTCAGCATGTTCTGTACATCATTCTGGGATCCAGTAGCCCTTTTCACAAAAAATCTTACGACTAAGATTATTTCTTTCCAATTCTTCTATATGTACCTAAATTGTAGGTACTAGATTACAAAAGATCTTATATTTCTATTACATTACAGTAAACTGTGAATTTTTTGTCTGAAGTAATAATTTTCTTTATTAACCAAAAATATATCAGAGCTGTCAAATTTTAATCTTAGTCATAAGAATTTTTGTGAAAAAGGCTACAGGATTTTAACTTTTAATAAGAATTAATTTTAGCGTTGTGTATGTGCTTAAATGATGACCATAACATCTAATGATGGAATGAGTTGTTAGTTATATTATACTTTAGTGATCCTAATACCTCGCTTAAAATGCCAACATTCGCTCTTCACTTAACTACAGGGGATCTACTTAAACAGTTTAATTAATACGAATCTGCATTATATCACTGGTTTTGACAGAAAAAAAAACTTTAAAAAAGGTTGAAGGAAGAGCAAAAAGGAAGAAGAAGAGAACGGAAGAGATTTACAAAAGCGTTAACCGCTATTGGATCTGATTCTGAATAAGGTTATGTAATGCTAAACTGAAAAAAACATCTGGAGAGAGAAGGAAGAGGAAGAAGAAGGGAGAGAGAAAGATTCCTAAAGATTTTGAATGCAGTTCTAGTGTCCAGCGACTCCGATAATCATTCTGAATAAGGTAATGTAATAAATTAAAAGCAATTGGCATCCTGGGTTAGAAAAGAAAATTCCCTAAGCTGTTTGAGCATCTTCTGTACATCAATCATACTCTTAAAAGATTATTTATTACACATACTGTGTAAAAAATGAGGAGAGTTCTAGGATCCAGGATTTCAATGCAGTAAAAGTCTTTTCTGCTCCCTCCGCCCTGTTTTCCCCAAAGATGAAAATAAAACTAATAGATCGAATCTTATCTAAAATGTAGAGGAAACAATCTTTCATAATCAGACAGATGATTTGGCTCCTGTTTTAACTGTAGACCTTTCAATTGCCTCTTGTGTTCGATGTTATGAACGATAACTCATCTTTTGAAATTTTGTATTATTCATTTAACCAATTATTTTGAAGAATTTTGATATTTCATAACATATAGAGTGCATTGTTTACTTCAAGTGCGCGTGAATGCATAAGAAAATTAAAAAAATAATGGAATGCAAGAAATATACAATTTTGAAAGTCTTTTTTTAAAATGTATGCTTTTTTTAAAAAACTATCAAAAATCACTGCAAAATTCAATCACTTTACATTGTGACATGGTAGCGGTGTTTTTCTTTGAAGTTTACTGTTCTGTATTAGAAATACAGAACGGAATGGTGGGTGGAGCTACTTTCCGTTATGTATTAGACCTGCATACAATTTTGTATTTGCAAACTATTCTGTATCTAAAGTACCGCATCATCTATAAAAAAATCTGATTCAATTTAGCAAAAGCACGTACAAATAGTAAATGCTGATGTTTTCCTATTTTAAATTTTGAAGAAAAATTCGGTATTTTCCTGAGAATGTAAAATGTCAAAATTTTTCAGTCACTTTTTAAAACTTATTCCACACAGAATCTACACGTGATTTCGATACAAAGTAAAAGGAAAATTTGCGATAACGGAAAACATCCTCTGTATGTAATTTCGATCCAAATGAAACGGAAAATTCGCAATAATGAAAACATCCACTCTTCTTGTGCAAAATCATTCAAGTCTATTTTTTCTGCTTGTTATTTTAAGCTCACCTGAGCTTTTCTGATCATATTTTGTCCGGCGTCCGTCTGTCTGTAAACATTTCACATTTTTATCTTCTTCTCAAGAACTCAGGTAAGCGATGTGGCCCATGGGCCTCTTGTTTAAAATCCTTTTCGTTGACAATAGCCACGGGTCTCTTTCACTTTGTTTTTAATGTCGCAATCTATTCAGAAAATAAAAATCTGTCACATCAAAGTCCATCGAAGAATTTTCTGTAAATCCTGTTTTTGTTAATCTCGTTAAACCTGCATGGATTTAAAGAGCCCTGAAATGAATTATTATAAATCCCCATCTACAATAGATCACAACAATGATGGTTAAATCCTCATATTTATCCTTTGAGACTGACTATCACTCGATTACGTCTACGCCGTTAAATTGTCAAAACTAATCTAACCAAAGACGTTTTCCGTGGAAATAAATAACTGCGGGTGCGTACTCCCTGTCGGGGCATTAACTTATCTTCTCGACAACCACTAGTCCAGAAAAGCTGAAACTTATATGGAAGCATACTTGGGTAGTCTAGATTCTAAATTGTTCAAATCATGATCCCCGGGGGTGGGGCGGGACCAAAATGGAAATTAAAGTTTTACATAGAAATATATAGGATATAATTTAGAAATTTTCTTCTACATGTATTTTCTTCTGAAAAACCACTGTGATGTATTCTTAAATTATATATATAAAGTAAAAGTATTTACATATTTTAATAATTTTATTTGTATTTTAAGTGAGCATTGCCTTTTTGTTTAATAATTTAAGATTAAATATCAGTGTCAATTCGAAAAATATTAATTGAGACCAGGTTAAAATATCAATGGATTAACTTGAAATTGTCACCAGATTTTGGCAAAAAATTGTACCGACTTATAAATGGGTCAATAGCAAATCCCACAAAAATAAAGTCAAAAAATACAACCAACTTATAGGCGAGTATATATATATAGCATATGATAAACTTAGAAAGAGTAAGCTGTTAAGACAAAGACATTTTTATTGGACCTTTGCTTATAATATGATATTAAGCATGACTTAAATTGACTTTTATCAATAAGATGTTACAAATCAGAACAATGTTATTCATTTGGTTGTTTTAATTTCAGTTGGGTATAAGAACACCAAAAGCCCGAAAACACCATGCAGGCCCAAAGTCACCCAAATCCCCTTATAAGCCCAGGGGGAAGTGGGCTGCAAGACGTCCCCTCAGGGTCTTGAATGTTGGTGAGTGTTGGAATCGATGTAAGAACACTGTATACAGGGCTACTTTCACCAGGTGTTATTTTTGCCCCTTTACACTTGCAAGAAATATTGCTCCATTATAAATTTGCCCAATAACCGTTCTGTGGAAGAAATTATAGCCTTATTTGTATTTAAAGTGGCTCAGTCACACTTTTGTTGACAAAATTTTGTAATCTTTAAATTAACCCTGTTTTAAATTCACCTAACCGAGATTAGGGCTAAAGGGATGAAAATAAAATATGGGTGCAATTTCCCTGCATACGGTATTCTACATTGCTAATTTAGTGCTCAGTATTGTGACTTAAAATGTTTTCCATTATATTGCAATTATATTAAATTTTGTATTGTCCCTTTTGGTCAGTTCTAGTTTTACATGAAGAATGTCAGGTAGACTATTGTCCATACAAGTAAAAAAAAAAAAAGAAAAAAATTGAATGAAGATTCATGAGGAGTTATTGCCCTTAGCAACATAATTTAAAGATTGAGTTTTTGATACAATAAAGAAAATACACTTTAAAATCATTTTTTATCACAACTATTGAAAAGAATTCTTCCAAAAGGTTTTTTTTCTATTTGGTTTGAATTTAGAATTAAAAACATTTTTTGTAAAAACGTATTAGTATTACACCTAAAGAAGATGAAAATAGTGCAGTAAACACGTATCATTTAAAAAATCTGTTTTTCTACCAAAGCTGAAGGTATGCATCAAACAGTTTTTTTTCCTTTATTCTCCAACATTTTCACATGAAAACACAAAATCAGCAACTTGTAGTCTGCATCTAAAAGGATGAAATCAAGTAGGAGATTATTTTTCAAGTACATCTTGTGTATCTGAAATATAATACATGTGTCACGAACACCATTGTTATGTTTAAGTTCCTGCTACTAATTCTCTCTAAATATATCAGTCCTCGTATAAGACTTATTCTCTTGCTGCATTTGAGTTTGAGATAATGTTTTACTGTATTTATTTTGTAGTCAAAAGATTTTGCTAAGATTTTTTTTAAGTCAATGAAATAAGATGGAGCAATTGACAAGTATATTGTTTAACATCTCTCTCGAAAACTATTCACTCATATAAAGACGCCACCAATTGCCGATGGAAAGATACAACAATTGTATTGTACACGGCACTCATGGCCATTGAGAAGGGAGGGATCTTTATCGTGCCATCACTTATTGCAACATGAGGCATTGGTTTATACTGTTTCATTACATATAATAAACTCCTAACTTCGCAACTCTACATCAGACATTCTTACCACTACGCCACGCAGTAACCATAATAAAAAAAATAAAAAAAAAATATGATATATGATACTTTTAAGATCTGCTTGTGTGATCTACTGTATCTGTAAAATTTTTAAGCAAAACGAAAATTTAGCTCTTTGTCCTTAAAATTAGGTATACCTTTAATGAGAAGTAATTTTAGCGATGTGCGTGTGCTTAAATGATAACCATAACATCTAATTGCACTAAAAATGCCAAAATTGAATCCTCACTAGAATACAGTGAATCAGTTTAAACAGTTTAATTCATACGAATCTGCATTAAATCACTGTTTTTGTTTTTGACGGATAAAAGAACTCAACGAAAAAGTAAGAACAGAGAAGAAGAAGAGGCTGGAACTAAAAGCCAGATTTCGATCTGTAATTGTAATGAAATCGATGATACCGGACATGATAAGCAGCGACTCAAATTGAGGTTATGTTGTAATAAATTAAAAGCAATTGGCATCCTGGGCTAGAAAAGAACATTCTCTAAGCTGTTTCAGCATCTTCTGTACACGTTCTGCACATCATTTAAAGATTATTTATTACGCGTACTGTGTTGAGAGTGGGAAGAGTTCTGGCATTCAGGATTTCAATGCAGAAAACGTCGTTATTGCTCCCTCCACCCAGTTTTCAGTACAACTTGTGTATCTGAAATACTAATACATGCGTCTCGATCACCATTGATATGTTCAAGTCCCTGCTACTAAATCAGTAAAAGAACCAGAAGTCTCTGTCGAGACTGTAGCTCTACTGGTTTGTACTTATAACAAAGGATGAGAAAAGAAGCCATTGCCATCAGACCAAAACTGTAGTAGCCCCCAAATTCTCAAGTTGGGTAGGTAGGTGGGCAAGTAATTTTTTTTCTGACAGCAACTTTGAAAATACATTCTGAAAAATATAGAATAATGCCTTTATGAATAAAAAACTACATAAACATTTGTACATAGCATATCATACAGTGTACCAGTGCTGTTTAAAACCAACATGTAACGTAAATAAATTCAAAATTATTATTATTCATTTTTGAAGTAACTCATGCCAGTGTAAATTTATTGAAATCAACTAGCGTAAATTTTCAGACATTTGGGGATCTTTGGACAATAAAGTAAATAGCATTGACCGTAAAATAAACTTAAGTCCAGTGTCCATATATATGCTGCACAAAAGAGATCCTTCATTGCTCAATGGTACATGTAAATATTGCAGAGTACTTGTACGTCTAAGTTTTGAGCCCCTCACCTGACAAAGTTTAAGAAATTCGTAATATCGCTAGTACCTCGCAGTTATCTATTTTACTACCCCTCTTTGGAGGGAGAGTCGAGAAATTCTTAGATTTTTGGTACACAATTTTTTTAACAGAAGTAACAATCAAATGATTCGATCAATTTAATGCCGTAAGTACACTGTATTGCCAAGAATTGAACTTTAAATAGTACATTGTCAACTAAGCAAAGCTTAGAATATTGTATCAGGTTTAAAATATGACGATTTTTAATGAAATTTTAACAAGAAATGTCTGCTTGGTTAAAAATATCGTGAAAAATGTAGCATTTTAGGATTAACTTGTCTAAAAAGTTAATTAGGGTGGTTCAGCAATTTTTAAGCAAGGTATTCCACCAGGATTTCTTACTTATCTATCCTTTTAAACTCTACAATGACCGATCTTGCATTGCATTCAATAGCACATTTGTCCCCATCCAACAGACGTTTCCTATCTCCATCGCGAAAGAGTTCTGCTAAGTTGGGTAATCGCGATATCAACTATTGAAAGAAGCATCAAATCTATAAGAGCATAAACACGATAAACTTGAATAAGCCATCAGATTTTCTTTTTACGAAATAGTTTAAGAGTGTAGGATTATAATAAGCTAACGGCATAAGGTCGATACGTCTTCTTTGTTTTATAACACAAATTACTCTGTGATCGCCGTTTAGTTTCCAAAAAATCAAGGATTTAACTCTTTTTTCGAGTATAATATTCAAGTATGACACAGATGTCAGACTATGATAGCTTTTTCTGAATCTCTCCTGGATATATCGTATCGACGTAAGAATGGAAATTAGCATTGTTAATTGACAATACGTCGTCGATATATCTGAAGGTCGAGTTGGCCACAGCAAAAGTTTTCTTCATTTCACGCATAAGATTTAACATAAATTCTGCTTCATATGAATATAAAAATAGGTCTGTTAATATAACGAAGCGCAAATGGTGTCCATGGGAATTCCAATAGATTGTTGGAAGACCTGGTCTCCAGAAACCACATAGATATTGTCAATCAGAAACTCAAGCATCTTCTTGATGTCAACTTCAGCGTTGCGCGGTGTGCTCAAAATCGTCCTGTTAACATATACCTGTACTTTAGTCAAGTAAAAAAAATATGAGGACTTCAAACACTCTGTACACAATTATAAAAATTTACAAGGGTTTTAAATATAATTTCCATTTCAGAAACGACTTTGAAATGGACACGTCCCCCGCATGGCACAGTGGATAGAACGTCTTCTCTCAAGTCGCGAAATTAGGAGTTGATCCTTATGTGGCAGGTTCGAATCTCATTATTGGATATGGAGACCGGTCTTTCGGATGAAACCTTAAAAACCGAGGTCTCTTGTCGCAGTAAGTGTTGGCATGAAAAAGATCCCTCCTTGGTCAATGACCCTGAGTGAGTGCCGAATATAGGACAAAATGTGCAGTTCTGCTCCGGCAAGTGTTGGAGTCCTCACATGAGTGAAAAACCCTCGAGAGGGATCTTAAACAACATAAAACCAATCGACATTTTTACATTCAGAAAAGATTTAACTGCCTATTCGCCTTCAATTTTGAATTAAATGTTCTTGCAGAGCGTGATCGATCTGTTGTGTGTAGTTTTTTTGCAGATTTGTAGTAGCCCACCTGGTACTGTGCTTTAGAGATCGAGTAACGTCTTGAATTTGAATCCCCCGTGCGGCTCAGTGGTTACATCGTCTGCTCTAGAGTCGTGAAGTTAATTTTTTATCCTGGTCGTGTGTTCAGATCCCAATGTTGGATGTAGACCGGTCCGATTGATTGATAACCCGCACAAACTGAGGTCCAGTGTCGCTGTAGGTGCTGGCACGAAAAAGATCCCTCCCTGCTCAGTTTTTATTGAGAATTGAGAGATTTTGTAAAATAACGAACTTGTTTAAGAACAAAAACCCCATCTTGCGTCATTAAGGAGTGTGAGCACATGTAATTTCATATATATTCATGAGATACGTCATTTTTATTTTGACGTAATGAAGAAAAACCTTTTAGGATTCACTGTGCAATCGATTTTAATTGTGAGATTTATGAGTAAAATACTGAATTAACAAATAATAGCAAATAATAACTAGTCATTGATTGATCGAATTGTGCATCATCATCGATTTGAAAGGAACAATATTGTGAATATGGACATATGGCGTCGGAAACAAATTGAAAGGGGGGGCTAAGTGTAAAAAAATATATACCTTCAAAAATAAACCTGACAAACAAAAAAAGGAAATGTTCTTTTCCTAAACATGAAATTCCTATTTCGTGTGTGTGTGTGTGTGTGTGCATATTGACAAGCAAGTTGATGAAACTAGAATATTAGCAGTCTCGTTTAAAGTCATCATTTCGTAAGTTTTATGGTCGAGACCTTTTTAGCAGGTACAATTCATCATTGAGTCAAATGCTCACTGACCTTTTTCATACCAATTGTTAGTCCATTATTTATTAACTGAATTGACGACGAATTTTTCCGTTATTTCACGATCATTACAATGAGCACACGACGGGTGTGACCGGTCAGCAGGGGATGCTCACACCGCCGCCGCACCTGATCCCACGTCTGATGTTTCGGGAATGTTTGCTCTCTGCTCCTGTATTATATATTTTGGTGGACTTTGATATTGAATAATGTTCGTTAGGGGACGATCATTTGATTCTGAGGAGGGTGGGTATAATTTGAAATAAATAATCTGTCCCTGAAAATATTGAAAATAAAAAATCTTTCATCCTCTACAAAGATTTTTTTAAATGCCACTCCTCCTACAGTTTTGGTCTGATTTCAATATAACTTGGCACAAAAGTAGACTACACTAAGGTACATAATTCTGTATCGGTTTTTGATTTCAATGATAGGTGTTGCCGAGATTACTAAAATAGATATATATGTAAAATACTTTCAAAATACTACTTTACCAACAATTTTGTTCCATTTTCAATATAACTTAAGAATCAAGTAGAATACACTTAGATACCTAGCTCTGTGCGATGGTTTTTGATTTCAATGAACGGTGTTGCCATGGTTATCAATATACATGGTGAATCGCTTTTTGATTTAATGAACGGTAGAAGTTTCCGTGAAAATAGCCACTTCTCCTACAGTTTGTTTCAATTTCAATATAACTTGGCACACAAGTAGAAAACACTTAGATACTTTATTCTTTATTTTGGTTTTTGATTTCGATGAACAGTGTTGCCGTTGTAACGAAAAATTGAAATTTCTGTGAAATGCTTCTCCTCCTACAGTTTATTTCCAATTTCAATATAACTTGGCACACAAGTAGACTACACTAAGATACATGATTCCGTGGATCAGTTAACGATGTTGCCATTGGTTACTAAAAATAGATATTTCTGTAGAATTATTTCAACATGTTATTTCAAATTCTAAAGGCTGACAAATGCTAAACTAATACGTATAGAAGTTTTTTTTAGGTCACCTGAGTAACTCAGATGACCTATTGCTATCCGTTTTCGTCCGCCTGTCGTACGTCGTGTGTTAACATTTGAACATTTTCAGCATCTTCTCTGAAATCACTGAACCAATTTCAACCAAATTTGGTATACAGCATCTATGGCTGAAGGGGAACGAGCAGTGGGGGTTCTTTATCGTGCCAGCGCCTACCGTGACACGGGACCTACGTCCGAAAGACCAATGACTCACTTCTGATGCCTAGCGCTTGGCAAAGGAACAATCAAAACTATTTTCACGTCTTAGGTTTTACATGCCGCCAGGAACGAGAATCGAACCCGGACCGCATGATCTTGAAGCGAAGTCGAGTGGAATGATTTGCTAAGAAACAACTATTTCATTATTGTTGTTATTAAGCAATTGGCTTGCGTGGTCAGGACAACTTATGCATTCATGTATTGATTTTTGCTTGTTGAGGTGAGCAATGTGGCCCATGGGCCTCTTGCCTATTATATCTTCATTATGCACTGTGCAACACATGTCCAAACAGCCAGAATGCAAAATTCATATCAACCGTTTTCCTTCAAGTGAATGAAGAGTTTTTTCGAAATTTATGAGTAAGGACTTCATGCAGCATGATTTAAAGCTGAAGAAAAAAAATCATGTTATTAATTTGGTTAGAATAAAATTTTGAAGAAGTATAATTGAACTGTCTCAACTCCAGTACACGTCAATTTGAACCATCTTGGATGTTTGATTGGATGTTTTTATTTTAGGCACAGCAATAGAAAGAATTTTTACATGTAGACGATGTTCATATGCATATACCATTTCTCGGCTACTTTTAATATACAACAATGCATTCAAATTAAATATTCAGTACTTAAAATGATGTTCATCAGCTCAGACAATTACAGGTTCGAAAATCTGTCATTCTGTGTCAATACTCGCGGAAAAATGCTCGCTTGGTTCAAATCAAATTATCACTTTAACATAAGACATTTATTAAATCTGACAAGGAGTCATTGACTTTTAAAACATCATACAAGAGACTTTTTATACCAATTTTGCATAGATCAGTGTTTTCGAGGAGGGATCAAAAGTTACTTTTAGTGCAATTCACTGTTATCCTTGGACTTTCAGGAAGGCATTGTACTCTTGATGTTTATAATTAGCGTCTAAAACTTACACGATTTTCATTCATTTTTGAAATATACGTGGCAGGAATAGAAGTTCGATAGAAACCCCTTGCCGCTGAAGAAGTTAGTTACTGGACATGCAAACTAAGCGCATGTTTCATTTTGTTTACTTTAAAACACTGACATGAACACGGCCTTTTAAAACAGAAACTACAATACAGACAAGCGTTGTAAAGATTATGAATATTTAATTTTTATAGTAGAAACTGTAGACAGCCAGCTATGAAAATTTTAGTATTAACTTTGTATGTAGAAAAACCAAAGTCGGAAAGTCGGAAGAATATAGAAAGAAATCTTAAGGCGTATTTTAGACGCTTGTTTCGTAAGCCTGGATCGTAAGTGTTGCGCTCGATCAG
This sequence comes from Saccostrea glomerata, assembly GCA_003671525.1. Lineage (NCBI taxonomy): Eukaryota > Metazoa > Mollusca > Bivalvia > Ostreida > Ostreidae > Saccostrea > Saccostrea glomerata. Next base: position 45,489 of record PRKT01000987.1, read on the forward strand.
CTCAGAAATTCACACACACCGTCATTAGGGTAGCATTAATTGTTTCAACCTGTTAATAAATAAATATCCATTACAATAAATAACAGTTCTTTAATCTCGGACTTTGTTGATAAATATACAATTCTCATTATTATTAACAGCAATGTTTTAAGTAAATAACTCGCACATTGACGGCCTAAATCAGGACATTGTTTTGCCAACCTGGAGTCCGTGCATTTCAAACCAGATATCACTTTACGAATAATAAAGTCCAAAACAATACGGACAGAATGTATAATTCCGAAACATAGAGTACGGGTTAGCAACTGCATTGGTCCCTGCTCAGTTTTGAATATTTTTAATATTCTAGAGTCACAATGAATTTGAACTACCTTATATATTTTGGATTCCGAAACTTCATTAAAGTCCTTACAAACAAAGATAGATTTCGGGTTCTAGTAAATGTTCAACCAAGCCTCTTTCGTTACGCCTCACTAAGTATTGACAGTAGAAAACGAAAAACTTCAAGAGTGCTGTGCAACTATATATTCAAGAAGTGGTGTGAATTGGATGAGGATACTAAAAAAGCTTAAGAAAAAATATATTTTATAGCTGTAAAACATAATTTACACTTTTGTATCTTTTACTTGCGTTAGCAGTCAAACTGAGTACCCCATACAAAGATGTCCTGGGACATTCCTGCAATCTTTGACAAATTAAGAATAATCTAGTTTCTCACAACAAAGTGGAAACCTTTTGCTGTTTTAATCCAATTAACCACGTTACTGTTGTGTAATGTGTTGTCGTTCAAATTAAACCAAAATTTAGTACGTGTATCAAACTTGCATGCAGTTTCAAACCCTTAAAATGTTCTTTCCATTTTTTCCGTTCGCTCAGCAGCGTTACTGATACCAGCGAGTAGGCTATAACTACACTAGGATAATTAGTTTTATCGTCTTTTATTTCGGTGCTGCCATGGTTACTATAGATAGAAATATCTTAAAAATACCCCCCCCCCTACATTTGTTTTAAAGGAATGGTCTGTGCCTTTAGTTCTTTTTTCCCTCCAAGGATGCATCTCTGTCAACCATGTAATATTTATATCACCTGTAATTTCGGCTGCTGGCACAAGAATAAAAGATCTCTCTTCTCTTTATTGTAATTTATTGTCTGTCAAAGCACTTCATTACTGGATGACCTGCTGTTTATTTTAAAAATTAATTTGATATAAAGTTATCAAGAATAATTTGATTTCGTATATTGTTATTTTTTTTCAACAATCAATTTACATAGTGTCATGACACATATTTGCAATATTTTTTTTAATGCTGAAATAGTGTTACAATGGAATTACAATGTATTAGTATTTTTTTCATTTGGCTGCACCTTTCTTTTTCCGTAGTGAAGAAACATAATGAGCAATAATTATAATATTTCACTGCAAATTTTGTAAGTAAGTTTTGAACACCCCTATAGTTGCATAACGTATCTGTAAAATGGCATCTTTTCTTAAAAAACCCAGCAGGGGGTATTTGTCCCTATTGGACAGTTCTAGTTGTGGCTTGACTTAAGGCTCCAGTGATGTGTTCAAAGTGGGTGGAGGGGGAGCCTAAAGAAGATGCTCAAAAAGCTTAGATTATCCAGGACGCCATGCAGTTGGTGGGTCCAAATTTATTATTTTATTACATTTCCCCAATCTTCCTCCTCAGACATGGAGCTGCTATCATATTCTCTTCCGATGGCACCAACGAGTCTTAATCGCTTTTTCATTTTTTTATTCTGTTTTTCCAATTTTTCATTCTGTCAAAAACAATGAAGTAATGCAGGTTTGTATTAATTATACTATTTAGCTTTATACACTGTCGATACACTGTATTTGAATGAGAATTCAAATTGAGCATCTTTAACAAGGTAGACCTGTTGTTAAGGTACATAAACCCTCTGCTCACTCATGTAAAATATTTCTGTAACTCTTATGATTTTCCAAAAGAAAATTTTTTTCTTAAATAATTCTCAGTTTCTCATGTATATCATCTTCTAATTAATTAATATAGAAATGTTAGACTATTTATACTTACTCGTAATATCACGCTGCCTATCTCTGTCCTGTGTTAGGAATGGAAGTGTAAAACCTGAGTAGTAATCACTTTGGACAATGTGAAGCCTCTTAACCAATAGAATGCAAGTGTACAACAAATGAATTAGTGTCTGTGAAATGTGGGTGTGGATCTAAAGGGATGATTGGTACATGTATCTCTAGTCTTAAAACCCTATAAGTAAAAGAAACACTTTAGATTTTAATTTATTTAACAATTTTAAATTTATTTTTTTGATATAATGATAAAATATAAAGCAAAAAATTACAAACCTTTAACCATCCCTCATCCATGCATTCTTTATCAAATTTGATGGCATCCCAAGCCATGCTTTTTTATGGTCCTCCAATTTCGTGCTTTTGCACACGTGGCGTTTCAATATCCTCTCACGGATATACGGTTATTCACCATAAGTCACTTCATTTATCCTGCCAGTGGCGTGTGTCCGCTTAGACCTTGACAGCACCTTATGAACAGGGTTCCACTGTTATTAAAAAAACATGGGGGAAACCTGTGATAACCAACCATTATTGCCGTCCCTACTTTTGGAAGGGGTTTCACGACTAACCCTCAACCCCGTAGCTCAGGCTAGGTTTCCGTCAACAGTAAAACCCCCTATAAAAGCAATGAGGTATCCATGATACTCAACCATCGTTGTCATCCATAGTGGGTTTAGCCCTATCTGTCTGACAAAGTATCTGTAAAATTGCATCTTCTCTGAAAAAAAAAACCAAGCAGGGGGTATTTGTCCCTATTGGACAGTTCTAGTTGTTGCTTGACTTCAGCCTCCAGTGATGAGTTCAAAGTGGGTGGAGGGGGAGCCTATAGAAGATGCTCAAAAAGCTTAGATTATCCAGGACGCCATGCAGTTGGTGCCACATGGTGGATTTAAAATTGATCATTTTATTAAAACATTATTTCATTATTCAGAACTGCTCTCTGAGTCTCTTCCAATAGCAATCATCAATCTTATTTTTCTCCGCAATTTCTTGTTTTCCTTTTCCAGGTCCTCATTCTTCGAATTTATTACTTAAGTCTTATGTATTTCGGACATAAATAAACAATTTTTGATCATTTACATTAAGAAACATAAATAGAAACTTGATTTAAATAGACCTACGCTCAATTTTTAGCTCTACTGGTCACAGACCAGAAGAGCTTATGCGATAGTAATGCGTCCGTCTGTCTGTCTGTCTGTAAACAATTTTTCAAAATGCTACTCCTCCTACAGTTTTGGTCTGATTTCAATATAACTTGGTACACAAGTACACTACACTAAGATACATAATTCTGTGTATCGGTTTTCGATTTCGATGAATGGTGTTGCTGTTGTTACTAAAAATAGAAATTTCTGTGAAATTATTTCAAAATGCTACTCCTACAGTTTTGATCTGATTTCAATATTACTTGGCACACAGGTAGACTACACTAAGATACATAAAATGGTGCATCAATTTTTAGCTCTACTGGGCAGAGACCAGAAGAGCTTATGCGATAGTAATGCGTCCGTCCGTCTGTCTGCCTGTCCGTCTGTAAACAATTTTTCAAAATGCTACTCCTCCTACAGTTTAGGTCTGATTTCAAGATAACTTTGTACACAAGTAGACTACACTAAGATACATAATTCTGTGCATCAGTTTTTGATATCGATGAGCAGTGTTGCCGTTGTTACTATAAATAGAAATTTCTGTGAATTTCTTTCAAAATGCTACTCTACCTATACTTTTGGTTTGATTTCAATATAACTTGGCACACAAGTAGACTACACTAAGATACATAATTCTGTGCGTCGGTTTTTGATTTCGAGGAACGTTGTTGCCATGGTTACTAAAAATATAAATTTCTGTGAAATTCTTTCAAAATGCTACGTCTCCTAAAGTTTTAGTTTGATTTCAGTATAACTTTCCACTCAAGTAGACTACACTTAGATACACAATTCTGTGTATCGGTTTTCGACTTCGATGAAATTATTGCTCTGGTTACTAAAAAGAGAAATTCCTGTTCAATATCCTCTGATTTTAATATAATGTAGAATGCAAGTAGACTACACTAAGAACATAAAGAGACTTATAATCAAGGATCATTATTTTATTTATTGCTGTTGTAAAGTTTCAAATTGCAACTGCTTAAGTACTTTTCTCTTCCTTTGCTATAAGTACAAACCAGTAGAGCTTCAGTCTCGACAGAGACTTCTGGTTTATTTCGATGAACGGTATTTCCTTGGTTACTAAAAATAGAATTTTCTGTGAAATTCCTTTAAAAAGCTACTCCTTCTACAGTTTTGGTCTGATTTCAATATAACTTGGCACACAAGTAGACGACACTAAGATACATAAAATAGTGCATCGGTTTTTGATTTCGATGAAGAGTGTTGCCATTGTTACTAAAAATAGAATTTTCTGTGAAATTCCTTTAAAAACTACTACAGTTTTGGTCTGATGGCAATGGCTTCTTTTCTCATCCTTTGTTATAAGTACAAACCAGTAGAGCTACAGTCTCGACAGAGACTTCTGGTTCTTTTACTGATTTAGTAGCAGGGACTTGAACATATCAATGGTGATCGAGACGCATGTATTAGTATTTCAGATACACAAGTTGTACTGAAAACTGGGTGGAGGGAGCAATAACGACGTTTTCTGCATTGAAATCCTGAATGCCAGAACTCTTCCCACTCTCAACACAGTACGCGTAATAAATAATCTTTAAATGATGTGCAGAACGTGTACAGAAGATGCTGAAACAGCTTAGAGAATGTTCTTTTCTAGCCTAGGATGCCAATTGCTTTTAATTTATTACAACATAACCTCAATTTGAGTCGCTGCTTATCATGTCCGGTATCATCGATTTCATTACAATTACAGATCGAAATCTGGCTTTTAGTTCCAGCCTCTTTTTCTTCTCTGTTCTTACTTTTTCGTTGAGTTCTTTTATCCGTCAAAAACAAAAACAGTGATTTAATGCAGATTCGTATGAATTAAACTGTTTAAACTAATTCACTGTATTCTAGTGAGGATTCAATTTTGGCATTTTTAGTGCAATTAGATGTTATGGTTATCATTTAAGCACACGCCCATCGCTAAAATTACTTCTCATTAAAGGTATACCTAATTTTAAGGACAAAGAGCTAAATTTTCGTTTTGCTTAAAAATTTTACAGATACAGTAGATCACACAAGCAGATCTTAAAAGTATCATATATCATATTTTTTTTAATTTTTTTTATTATGGTTACTGCGTGGCGTAGTGGTAAGAATGTCTGATGTAGAGTTGCGAAGTTAGGAGTTTATTATATGTAATGAAACAGTATAAACCAATGCCTCATGTTGCAATAAGTGATGGCACGATAAAGATCCCTCCCTTCTCAATGGCCATGAGTGCCGTGTACAATACAATTGTTGTATCTTTCCATCGGCAATTGGTGGCGTCTTTATATGAGTGAATAGTTTTCGAGAGAGATGTTAAACAATATACTTGTCAATTGCTCCATCTTATTTCATTGACTTAAAAAAAATCTTAGCAAAATCTTTTGACTACAAAATAAATACAGTAAAACATTATCTCAAACTCAAATGCAGCAAGAGAATAAGTCTTATACGAGGACTGATATATTTAGAGAGAATTAGTAGCAGGAACTTAAACATAACAATGGTGTTCGTGACACATGTATTATATTTCAGATACACAAGATGTACTTGAAAAATAATCTCCTACTTGATTTCATCCTTTTAGATGCAGACTACAAGTTGCTGATTTTGTGTGAAAATGTTTTGTTAGAGACTTTACCTCCTCTTCATTTCTTCTTTTTCTTTCTCTTCCCATTTTAATCTCGTAACCTCTCCTATGATTTTATGAAAAAAAAAGAAATTCATCAAAGGGTTTATATACAGCTGTGGTCTTGTTGAACCTGATAATTTAAACCGTGAAAATTTTTAAATTTCTCTCCTCAGTGCAGCATTCTGTAAAAACGAAGTAATTAAATGCAGATTTGTATTAATTTATTACAAGATTACCTCAATTGGAATCGGAGTCGGAACTCGATGGAACTATTGCCTTCATTACCTCTCTTAATCTGGATCTTATCTCACTTCTGCATATCCTCCCTTCTTTAACTTTTTGCTTTAGTTTAGCATTTTCTCAAAACCATTGATATAATGCAGATGCGCATTAATTAAAAAATGCAGATTTGTATTAATTTATTACAACATTACCTCAATCAGAATCGGAGTCGGAACTCGATGGAACCATTGCCTTCATTACAGCTCTGATTCTGGATCTTATCTCTCTTCTGGATCTCCAACCTTCTTTAACTTTTTGCTTTAGTTTAGAATTCTGTCAAAACCAGTGATATTATGCAGATTCGTATTAATTAAACTGTTTTAGATGATCCCCTGTAGTTTAGTGAGGATTCAGTTTTGACATTTTTAGGGAGCTATTAGAATCAAAAAATTATAATATAACTAACAACTCATTCAATCATTAGATGTTATGTTTTTCATTTAAGCAAACACAATCTACATTTGAATCCAGTAGTTTCATTTTCATTCTTTTGGTAAACTGGGTTGAAGGAGCAGAAAAGACTTTTTCTGCATTTAAATCCTGGACCCCAGAACTCTCCTCACAGTACACAGTACGTGTAACCAAATAATCTTTTAAGAATATGATTGATGTACAGAAAGTACTGAAACAGCTTAGGGAATTTTCTTTTTTAACCCAGGAGACCAATTGCTTTTAATTTATTATATTACCTTAATCCGAATCTGAGTCAAACAATACTTTAATCACCTTCATCATTTTGGTTTTCATTTCTCTTCGTTTTCTTTGAACTTTTGTTATCTTTTTCTGGAGTTAAGCATTCTGTCAAAACCAGTGATATAATGCAGATTCGTATTAAATAAACTGTTTAAGTAGATCCCCTGTAGTTTAGTGAGGAGTGAATTTTGACATTTTAAGCGAGGTATTAGAATCAAAAAGGTATAATATAACTAACAACTCATTCCATCATTAGATGTTATGGTTTTCATTTAAGCACACACACAACCTACATTTGCAAGTTTAATATTTCCACTGCAACAAGGTGCGACTTTTTGCACATGCTGAAAAAAGAAAACATTTGAGAAAAAATTGTGATTAAATATCTTAATTAAGCTATTCCGAATAGCTTAATAAAGCTATATAGCTAAATCATGCTATATAGCTTAATCAAGACATTGTGCCGGACCTGTCAGAGTACAAATCAATTTTTGTATTGTGGGCCTGAACATCCAAACCGTGTTTTGCGATGATGGATTCGAATAAGTTTGACTTATTTTTGTGTTGTTTTTGAAGTGGGTAAGTTTTCTTGACCACCTCTAAGTACATTCAAAGAAAAATGAAACATGACATAATTAACACAAACACATAATTTTTTTTAGCACGTGTAGTATGCTGGTACCATTTATGCTTCAGAACTTTCATCTATGAAGACCCACTTGCTAATCCCACCAATGGCCACCATGCACAGAAAAGACCATGATGTGGAGGACATAGGTGCTTAGTTATTAGTAAGTCAGTTTTATTGCAGTCAAAATTCCTCATTGCCACTGGACGGCTATTAGTCAACACTCCCAGGTACATGAGTAGCCGGACTGGCGCAGTGGTTAGAGCCTCTGCCCTATAGTCACGAAGTAAGGAGTTGATCCTTACATCACATGTTCGAATCTTACTATGAGACATGGAGACCTGTTCTTCTGATGAGACCCTATAAAAATATCTTATCTTATATTATACTTATACCTATATAACCCAATTAAGATCCCTTGTCGCAGTAGGTGCTGGCATGAAAAAGATCCCTCACAGCTCAATAGCTGCAAGTGCCGAGTATAGAACAAAATTTGCATCTGTCCACCGACAAGTGGTGGCGTCTCCATCTGAGAGAGAAATTCTTGAGAGAGACATTTAATAACATACAAACAAGCCCATATATATAAACACCTTGTTCCAGGGATTTTTCTCTGAAGTAACAAGCCCATATATATAAACACCTTGTCCCAGGGATTTTTCTCTGAAGTAACAGTTTTCAGTCCAACATGCCCTTTCTCTTAACAACCCTGACAACAGAAACTAAAAAAGGATACTTCATGCATTTGATAAAATTAATGGTTAATTATGCTATTTTTTAAAATTCATAATTGATTAACCTTGATTGTTTAGTATAAGGCTTGCAATATTTCAGTCATAATACATTGACTTCCCCAAACCATTTAACTACAAGTATGACAAAATATGACATATATAATATAATATATATGATATGCTTTATAAAGACTTTTTAACAATATTATAAAAGGAAAGTTATATCAATGTGCCAATTGTAGATTTCTGTATAAACTGAATTATCTGATTAAAACTACATTAGAAAAGCTTTTTCAAAACTTTTTTTTTAAATTTGTTACAGGAGTCGGGACAGAATACATTTAGAAACTGATCATGCCTCGGTCAAATCAAAGGAGTTCCCTCGGTCTTTCAGAGAGATGGCAGAGAGTTCATTCAACATGAAGATGATGTGCACATAATGTAATCTGGAATCTAAAGTTAGAGATAAAAACCTGCAAACTTACTAGCAAATAAGCCTATCTGCTTGTTAATTATTCTTTGCCGGATACTTCACTTTTAGGAATGCTCTTTATTTCTATCAATGATGCAAGTGGTTATTCAAGATCATGTCATGTGATATAAGGAATTCTGACTTTTGTCAGCATAAGTCAAGGGTTTGTGAGAAGAGTAGCAAATACTAAAGAAATCCTTGGATACTGAAATTCAGTCATGTATGCCACATAAACTGGATGAGTGAAAGATTGTAGCTGAAGTTCTGAGCTTGTCCATCTTTGCTGTTTTTTCATATGCTTATAAAATGACAAAAGTTGTTTTAACAAGTGACCCAGTAAAGACTTGAAAATGTAAAATAATTCTTGTAAGAAAAGAAAAATTGTAAATGTTTTCTTATACAATGTATTCTAGATGACAAAGAATGTGTTTGACTAAGTTTTTGAAAATGACAAAATAAGTTATCTTTTGTGTAATTAAAAAATGATACTGGTTGCAATACATTTTTACCTTAATATGATCTTAATAGTATTTGTCACTAAGATTGAAATACTTGAGAACACATCTTACAAATTTTGTTCCAGTTTACTTAAGTCAGAGATATATTTTTTGAATGACAACCAAGATTTTTAAAAAAAGAGAAAAAACAAAGTAAAACAAAACTATTCACTTTTGTGATATCTCTGTTGATTTTGTTGTTTACAATTTTATGTGTCAGTTATTGGAAAATATGTCCATAATTATTTCAGCATTTCAAATTTGATATATGCTTACAATTTAAGGCAGATTTCTGTACTGATATGACCTTGACCCCCAAAGAACAGAAATTTCAGGGTCAATACTTAAGACAATTATTTGTTGGATGTTTATACATTATTTTTGGCCTTATATCTTACAAACGATACCATGGAAAACTGTCTAGAATAAGAAGTAAGAAACATATAAAGCCAAAAAAATTGAATATTGTTGTTGCTTAGCAACCATTTAAAGGTCATTTAACACAAATTTGAACAAAAATAATATGTGGATATTGCAATACAGTATGATGCCTTCTAAAGAGTAAATTCAGAATTTTCTTCTTTAGCATCCATTGTTACAAATTTTAGCAAGAAAGATGAAAAGTTTTGGGAAAAATTTCTAAAATTATGCACTTATTTGACCTTTGACCTCCAAAAAAAGTGAATCCGATGAGGTCAAACTTTAAGACAATTATCTGATGTATATTATTTTACAGTATCATTACCCCACATTTGACTTTACAATGTAATGGAATGTATAAATGTGTGTGGGATGAGCAAAAAACAAGGAATACTGCCTGAACATTGAAAAATACTCCGTTGCTTAGCAACCTCTTTAAAGTCATTATTTGCAGGATTAAAAAAAAAGTTTATGTGATTAATGTAGTACAGGATAATGCCCTTTTGTGGGTTTGTTCTGAATTTCCTATTTCAATGTGTATCACTGTTAATTTTTAACTTGAAAATTAAAATGTGTCAAAAAATGCAATAAAATTCTGCACTTATTTGACCTTTGACCTCAATTTCCACAAGCAAGGTCAGTCGTGAGGTACCTGCATAGTTATGAAATATCATCTCCAGAAAATTCCCTACAAAATGGTATACATTAAGCCTAGATTACTCTTTGAATGAAAAAGTTATAAATTGATTTATGAGGATATGTCAAAAGGTTTGCAAAAACGCTGAAAATGTGCCGGTAGACAAAGGGTTAAAGGAAAACCATAAAATCTAATGATGGAATGAGTTGTTAGATATATTATACGTTTTGGATTCTAATAGCTCCCTAAAAATGTCAAAACTGAATCCTCACTAAACTACAGGGGATCATCTTAAACAGTTGAATTAATACGAATCTGCATAATATAACTTGTTTTGACAGAAAAAAAAACTTAAAAAGAAGTTGAAAGAAGAAAAAAAGGAAGAAGATAACGAAAGAGATTCACAAAAGCCTTAACGGCTATTAGTTCAGATTCTGAATAAGGTAATGTAATAAATTAAAAGCAACTGGGTCCTGGGTTAGAAAAGAAAATTCCCTAAGCTGTTTGGGCATCTTCTGTACATCTATCATTTTCTTAAAAGATAATTTTTTACGCGTACTGTGAAGAAAGTGAGGAGAGTTCTTGGATCCAGGATTTCAATGCAGAAAAAGTCTTTTCTGCTCCCTAAACCCAGTTTACCAAAAGAATGAAAATGAAACTACTGGATTCAAATGTAGATTGTGTGTGTGCTTAAATGAAAACCATAACATCTAATGATGGAATGACTTGTTAGTTATATTATTCTATAGTGATCCTAATACCTCGCTAAAAATGTCAAAACTGAATCCTCACTCAACTACAGGGAATCAACTAAAACAGTTTAATTAATACGAATCTGCATAATATCACTTGTTTTGACAGAAAAAAGAACTTTAAAAGAAGTTGAAAGAAGAAAAAAAAGGAACAAGAAGAGAACGAAAGAGATTCACAAAAGCCTTAACGGCTGTTGGTTCAGATTCTGAATAAGGTAATGTAATAAAGTAAAAGCAACTGGCGTCCTCGGTGAGAAAAGAAAATTCCCTAAGCTGTTTGGGCATCTTTTATACATCATTCATAATCCTAAAAGATTACTTTTTACGCGTACTGTGAAGAAAGTGAGGAGAGTTCTTGGATCCAGGTTTTCAATGCAGAAAAAGTCTTTTCTTCTCCCTGAACCCAGTTCAACTTCGGTCTGAAACGTCAAGACGAAGTAATTATATGAAGAATAGTTAGAATACGTATCGGACACTCTAAAATTACACATGAATACTTGCTAAATCTAATAGCTCCCTAAAAATGTCAAAACTGAATCCTCCCTAAACTACAGTGGATCAATTTAAACAGTTTAATTAATACGAATCTGCATAATATCACTTGTTTTGACAGAAAAAAGAACTTAAAAAGAAGTTGAAAGAAGAAAAAAAGGAAGAAGAAGAGAACGAAAGAGATTCACAAAAGCCTTAACGGCTATTGGTTCAGATTCAGAATAAGGTGATGTAATAAATTAAAAGCAACTGGCGTCCTGGTTAGAAAAGAAAATTCCCTAAGCTTTTTGAGTATCTTCTGTATATCAATCATATTTTTAAAAGATTATTTTTTACGCGTACTGTGACGATAGTGAGGAGAGTTCTTGGATCCAGGATTTCAATGCAGAAAAAGTCTTTTCTGCTTCTTCAACCCAGTTTACCAAAAGAATGAAAAAGAAACTACTGGATTTAAATGTAGATTGTGTGTGTGCTTAAATGAAAACCATAATATCTAAAGATGGAATGAGTTGTAAGTTATATTATACTTTTTTGATTCTAATACCTCGCTGAAAATGTCAAAACTGAATCCTCACTAAACTACAGGGGATCTACTTAAACAGTTTATTAATACAAATCTGCATTATATCACTGGTTTGACAGAAAAAAGAACTAAAAAAAAATTTGAAGAAAGAGAAAAAAGGAAGAGGAAGAGAACGGAGGAGATATAGAAGAGCATTAAAATGTATCGAATCTGATTCTGAATAAGGTAATGTAATAAATTAAAAGCAACTGGCGTCCTAGGTGAGAAAAGAAAATTCCCTAAGCTGTTTCAGCATCTTCTGTACATCAATCATATTCTTAAAAGATTATTTGGTTACACGTACTGTGTACTGTGAGGAGAGTTCTTGGATCCAGGATTTGAATGCAGAAAAAGTCTTTTCTTCTCCCTCAACCCAGTTTACCACAAGAATGAAAATGAAACTACTGGATTAAAATGTAGATTGTGTGTGTTTAAATGAAAACCATAACATCTAATAATGGAATGGGTTGTTAGTTATATTATACTTTTTTGATTGTAATACCTCACTAAAAATGTCAAAACTGAATCCACACTAAACTACAGGGGATCTACTTAAACAATTAAATTAATACGATTCTGTATTATATCTCTGGTTTTAACAGAAAAAAGAACTTAAAAAAAGGCTGAAGAAAGAGCAAAAAGATAGAGGAAGACAAAGGAAGAGATTTAGGAAAGCATTGACCGCCATTGAATCAAGCGACAATGATTCTGAATAAGGTGATGTAATGAATTAAAAGCAACTGGCGTCCTGGGTGAGAAAAGAAAATTCCCTAAGCTGTTTCAGCATCTTCTATACATCAATCATATTCTAAAAAGATTATTTTTTACGCGTACTGTGAAGAAAGTGAGGAGAGTTCTTGGATCGAGGATTTCAATGCAGAAAAAGTCTTTTCTTCTCCTTCAACCCAGTTTACCAAAAGAATGAAAATGAAACTATTCGATTTAAATGTACATCGTGTGTGTACTTAAATGAAAACCATACATCTAATGATGGAATGAGTTGTTAGTTATATCATACTTTTTTTGATTCTAATACCTCGCTAAAAATGTCAAAATTCACTCCTCACTAAACTACAGGGGATCTACTTAAACAATTTTATTAATACAAATCTGTATTATATAACTGGTTTTGACAGAATGCTAAACTCCAGAAAAAGATAATAAAAGTTCAAAGAAAACGAAAAGAAATGAAAACCAAAATGATGAAAGTGATGAAAGTATTGTTTGACTCAGATTCAGCATTTTCTGTACATCAATCATATTCTTAAAAGATTATTTGGTTGTTCGTACTGTGTACTATGAGGAGAGTTCTTGGATCCACGATTTCAATGCAGAAAGTCTTTTCTGCTCCTTCAACCCAGTTTACCAAAAGAATGAAAATGAAACTACTGGATTCAAATGTAGATTGTGTGTGTGCTTAAGGACATACGCAATGTACCTTACCTACTGATAATTTTCCAAGATATCAGAGATGCGGAAGAAATGGCTCGTTGCTATACGACGCGACGAAGGACCCCAGTTCAAGGTACAGTGCAAATTTATACTGACCTACCGGTACGGACACATGCGTAATAAGACGTCAATAAAATTATATGACTTTATAATTTTCATGAAAAATGTATTCATGGCAGTTAATCTACAAGTTGGTTAAAGCATATTTAATGCCTAATCATCAGATTATGGACGTGCACCAATGTATTTCGAATTTCCTTGAACATGTTGAATGACCCTGCAAAACTGAAAGTAGGATAGCGAACGTTTATTCTATTGTATTTTAGTGAAGTTGTGTAGAATTTCCTATATAGTTTCTGTGTCATAATTCCAAAACATAAAAATTTACTTTAGATTGGAAAAAACACAGTGGTGTGCTCCAGACATTTCAAGGAACAAGATTTTCGCTGGACACCTAATAGAAAATGCCTAACAAAGGATGCAGTTCCATCAATTTTCGACTGGACTTCCACTGTCAGAAGTAAAAAGATGCCATTACTTAGACAACCTTTGATAACCCTACATAAAGACAAAAATTCAGCAGAATTAGATAAAATAATATCTGATGCCAGTGATTCTGAAGCTGAAAATGATGAGATACTAGAGGGGAATCACAGTGATAAGTATGTTGAAATTCAACAATAATACATTAAATCTTAATCATCTACTGAAAAATATCAAACATCTTATTTCAATAAAAATGAGTAACAATACATTTCCAAAACATGAAATGTAAACACATGGTAATTAAATCTAAGGCAATTTTCATGATTTTTAAAACAATATATTTGAAAAATTTTATACAATTAACTTTTGCAGAGAAGATGAGGTTGATAACATTCATTTAAGCTGCCAAAGAAAAATGCGTGAACTACAATTGCTGATTGAACAAAAAGAAAGTGAAATCAAAAGGAAAAATGAAGAGTTTTCTGATCTTCAACAGAAATATCACTTGGAACGGTTTGGTGTGACTCGATTTTCCTTCGACGATGACTTGATTGAATTTTATACTGGATTTCCAAGTTATAAAGTATTTTCTATATTTTATTCTGCATTAAGACCAATCGCTTCAAGAATGAAAAGTGTTTATTATAATTCTGTAGATGACATTAACATTACGGGGCGCCCAAAATCGATGGACCCTATTGATGAACTGTTTATGTTCTTATGTCGATTAAAGTGTGGTTTTCTCACCGAGGATTTGGCTGTCCGATTTAACTTTTCCTTGCGGAGTGATTGTCAGTCCCTACTGCCATTGGATTGCCGCAACACCAGACAGAAAACTGTACATGCCTAACAGAAATCCGTCCTATGGACTACTTGAAATCAAATGCCCAAATACTGACGACTTAACAAAAGTGAAATGTCTAACCAACACTAATGGACAATTGAGACTGAAGACAAATGACAATTATTATTATCAAATTCAAACACAAATGGCGGTGACAGGTTTGTCTTGGTGTGACTTTTTTGTTTGGCTGGAGAACGATGTGCATTTGGAAACCATTTATTTTGATGAAGATTTTTGGCAACAAGCAAAAGATAAATTAGATGCATTTTTCTTTGATTATTACTTGAATTAAAGAAAATGGGTGAAAGAAAAGTTACAATAATTAAAAGAAGACAACAATGCTTTTTTCAGTTTTTTTGTTTTATTAAAGGTCTACGAAACAGAGTAAGTAGATTTGCAATTGTCCATAATTGATTAATCGATCCTGCAATAGAAAGAGGAACAGTAGACTGCAAAAGGCGATATTCCTTTACTCTTTTTATATGGCGCTCTACGTGAATCCTAAGAGAGGCAATTTTTTGATTTTCTTGTATCTGAGTAGTTGAAAACTGTCCATCACTACAAAGAAAATGTGGAGTTGCAATAGTAACACCATCTTTCAAAAGCTTGTCAAGAACAAATCCCTTATCAGCCATGATTTGATCCCCAGGTTCTAATAGGTCAAGAACCCCAGAGTATTTAGTGATTTCTAAGTCTGATATGCACCCTGAGTATAGTGAAGAAATGAAGGTGACTGCTCCATGAGGTGCAATTCCTACTAGTCCTTTCCAGGTATTGTGGCTTTTGTAGGAGGAAAATGTTTTTGATGCGAGCGCTAAAGAGGAAGGTTTCTCGGTAAAGATTTCTGTGCAATCTAAAATTACACGAGTGTGAGGGTACTGAATTTGAAAGTCATTTGGCATGTGTCCTTGAATTCTTTCTTTTTCAGGCCAGATATTAATGCTACCAAGGATGAAATATAAGAAATTTGTCCATGTAATTATTTTACGGCTTACAGTTGATGCATGAATGTTAAATCGGACAGCCAAATCCTCGGTGAGAAAACCACACTTTAATCGACATAAGAACATAAACAGTTCATCAATAGGGTCCATCGATTTTGGGCGCCCCCTAATGTTAATGTCATCTACAGAATTATAATAAACACTTTTCATTCTTGAAGCGATTGGTCTTAATGCAGAATAAAATATAGAAAATACTTTATAACTTGCAGCTTATTCCTGCAAAATTCTATTAAGGACTATTTACATCGCGTAAACAAAAAAATTACTGAAAAAGAAATTCATTTACACCACAAACAATATCGGAACAACATTTTATGTGCATTTTGCATTGGTAAGTAATTTTTTGTCCTCGATCAATCTAGTACATGTTCATACAAACTATACAAGTAGCTGCACGGACTAATCGTGGTCTCTCTTAGTAACTGGTGGATTCGTGTGTATTGTGCCCGTTGAAGCAGAGAGGGATTTCCTGTCTCACAGTGACACTGTACTGGGTATAATTTCACACCTTTGTGAAAGACAAAGGATTTGGATTTTCGCAAAATTTTGACAGTTTTAAAATATTAACTCATAAACCGGGTGGATTATCTTGATTATAACAACCCCCCCCCCCCC
>PRKT01000987.1:61932-73185 GCA_003671525.1 Saccostrea glomerata
CCCCCCCCCCCCGATTCCCCTACTGCCGTCTGCATGAACTTTTTTTTAAAACATAAGGTTGTATGTTTCAATAAAATTACATTTGGATTCACAAAAAAAGAGTAATCTAAATGATTTTCCCTGTATCTTGGTCTTCTACAAATACAAAAAAAAGGAATGTTAACGCTGCTGTCCTATATGCACTGTGTACATGTCCCTCAAAAATTACGACAAGCTACATGTACATGTATTTCACTGCGTCTAGTTAATCCCATACGTTGACAGGGGTGGCTATAGTAATAGAGGTAGAAATAATATTAATTCTTTTACATATGTATGCATGTATAGACGTTTCTTAAAAAGGTCTAATAAATATTCATGAAAAAATCCAAAACGAGGCTAAGCTAGGCAGCGAATGAAAACAATATGGCAGCCTCCAGTAGTTCGTCAACGAGAGACCTTTCCATTGTGCCAGACATTTCCTTTTCTTTCGTGGAAAATTTCATCAGAAGTAGACATGGTAGCTCCGGAAAAGAACAAATGTGATCTGATGATAGTAGGCCTATGTCACGTTGTGTATTCGCGCAAACGGATATGTTGAATGATTTAAAAACGAACACTACATTTTAATATTTGATTAATGTATTTGGAAGATTTTATTCCTTTAGAGATTGCCAAATCATGCTGTTATGTACATATTACATGATCTGGCAATTGTTAATCATACACTTGGGCCTACAGTCGATCAGCTGATCATTGACATGCATACAGGCATATACAATAGATCCATCTGTTTTGACCCACTTACTGATATGCGACAAGTTTTTAAGGTTTTTATTCAGGCCCTTTAACTTTAAATTCTTGTTTATATACGATAATTACGGTTAATTAAATAACTTTTTTTGAAATGTTGCAATTTTGGGATTTTTTGCAGTTTTTTCGGATGAAGCTGGTTGTCTGATAAGGGCAAAATGCTACAGGTCTCAGAGGAAAAATGAGAGCCCACATGAAATGAAGGTACATGTATAGATTATAGATTTAGATTAAAAAGTATTCTCAATTAGTTTTGTTCATTTAAATATGAAATCAAAGGGTTCTGTGACAAAAAAAAAAAAATGACCAATCCCCTTTTATTTATTTTTATATTCAATCTACAGGTTTTGATAAACAGTGATAAAATAGAGCATTCATTTTGCTCATGCACTATTGGACAGAGTGGGAATTGTGGACATGTCAGTGCTTTGCTGTATCAAATTGCCCATTATAAAAAGATGAACTTAACACTGATTCCAACGGATATAGCAAAAACCTCCTTGCCACAGACTTGGCATGTGCCCAGGGGGGAAAAACTACGAGGGGAGAAAACAGACAACTTGACTATTCAGGGCTATGACAAAGAAAACCCACTTCGACGTACCAAAGGGATTAAGTCGACTTTATATAACCCGGTTTCAAAAAATGAATCCGTTGACATAAACACCCTACTTGATAAAATGGCAGACACTAACATTTTGTTCAATACAGTTGTTGGTGAAAGTTCTGATACTGTTACAGTAGATACTAGATTTGGAAAATTTCAAAAGGGAAGCCCTATTAGCTATCAACAAAAACTGTCTGGTGGTTACATTGTGAACCTGGTAGATAATAATACGTTTCCTATCTTGCCAGCTAAAAATGTTATGTTGAACAATGTAAACTTCGTTTTGACAGAACAGCAGATGAAAAGCTTGGAATCTCTTAAGGTTTCAGAAGTAGAAAGCAAAGAAATTGAAGAGGTTACGCGTTTCCAGTCTCAGGATCCTAAGTGGCATAGAATAAGGAGAGACAGGATTACAGCTTCCAAGGCTGGGGAAATAGCCAAGCGAAGAGCAGGTATTTATGCACACATTTCTTGAATTTTCATCTTTATGAATATTTTTTTAAAATTTACGGAATAATCATCTTATAATTCGGTATTTGCAACCGGTAAATCAGCATTTAAGGTCTCAAATACCAAATTAGAAGAAAGTTATTCCCTTTCTCATGTAATCTATGATGTTAACGTGATTTTGTTGAGTTTTGTTACAGTATTAATATAAAATATGTCATGGAGCATTGTGTTTTTGCGCTGCTCTATTATCAATTTATGATTTCACAACAAAAAGCTTTCACTTTCATTAATGCTTGGTTAACTGCCTCATGGACAAATATTTGTGCATTTAATAGCAAATCAAAATTTTTTTACCAAAAAAGCATTAGAATATGACTTTGATAGCTTTGATCTGCCTCCTATGTAATAGTCATGTTTTTTCTCATTTTTTATGAGTGTACGGGAAAGTTGTCTAATTTATCATGACTGATTATCTTGCCTTACAATTTATTCTAGTAGATTTAAATAGATCTATGCTTTCAGATGGTGAAAAACTTGCTGACCGGTTGAAATCGACACGACATGTGCAGACTGCAGCCATGAAACGGGGCATCGAATGTGAAGATGTGGCTGCGCAAGCATACAGCGAGGTATTTAATTGATGTTTATTGTATCTTTTTGGTGACAGTCCTGTATAGTAACATTTACATGCCCTGCAGGGCTGATATGGTTTTGCGGGGCTGATACATAGAGAATATTACATACTAAAATCCATATCATATGTCACATCAGCCCGAGTGGCTCCATATCAGCCTGAGGGCCAAAGGCCCATGGGCTGATATGGGGCCGAGGGCTGATGTGACATATGATATAAATTTAAGTATGTAGTATTCTATTTATCATATATTTAACATACGTAATATGCAAGTTCACATACAGTAACTGAAGAATGTTTCGTGCATTTTTAGGAACTTTCTCTTTAAAATCTAATTCAGCCAATTTTAGGTAACAGTAAAAAATATTAAGTCCGCAAATGTTTTTGAAGAATTATTTTACACGTATATCTAAATAAAATCGAGTAAATTAACTTTTAAACTTAAAATAACGTTACTACAAACTGTATCTCAAAGTTGTAATAAAGTAGGATGTCTTGGATTTGGTATTTAATTAGGATAAAATATTTATGCTACATGTACCTCTCCCTGTGAGCGAGTAGGCTAGCTTTGCAAGTGGCGGATCCAGGAATCTTGAATGGGCAACAAGTGGGTCGGTGCCCAAAGCCACACACAAAAAATGATTTATCAAATCTTATGTATATCTAGACTCAAAAGCCCCCCTCTAAATCCGCAAGTGTTTGCATACATGATAGTAGCTTTACGAAGAGGCTCAGTAGCGGCTACGATCTTGAACGCACTCTGTCAACTGTCTTATAGCATAAAATTATGACTGTTAATAACGAGCATTTGATGGACAGGACTCCCCATTTCATATTTTGTGTACAAGTTTTGTTGCAGGAAAGATAGTGACTTGATCAAAGTCTAAAATACATTTTAAGCAGTGGCATAGCGCCCTTTACGCAACAACACAAATGAATGCACAGATTTTTAAAAAAAGAAAATTAAAATAATAATAGTAATTTATAATATAAAAAATACATGTTGAAAGTTGAGTAACGGATTAAAATAATTAGGTTATTTTATAAAATCTAGATTGTTTTTATCCATACGTACTAAGTATAATATTTTAAGCTTCTACCAAAGATCTTTAAAACAGTGTATATATCGTTTATTAACTTTTTTTAGAATATCAATGACGATCGAATTTCTGATATAACTGTCCATTCAAAGCAAAAGCAAATAATAAACGATGCTTTTTACTAATTCCCCTAATAATCACCGAAATTAACTGCGTTGTACTAGCACTATAATTTAAACAATGAATTTTAAAATGTAGCAGCATTTTCACTGAGAAATATTCATAAGTTTAGTGAATACACCAGTATATAGATTTTTTGTTTTTTTTGCAATTATGAAAAACCCTCGAAAGCCCATTTGGGCCAGTTCAGAGAAAGAAATATTTTTAATGCGTTTAAACGCAATGATTTTTGCGATTAAACACAATAATTATTGACTTTAAACGCAATGAAAAATATTTCTTTCTCTGAACTTGCCTCAACTGGCTCCCGTAAAAACCTGTCTTAACTGTGAAATAAATTCAGTAGCAATTACTATAACAATGAATTTTTTGTTTGTAAAATTTTGTTTGGTTTTTCTGTAGTCCATAATAAATTCTCTTTCGTCACTTAAGGTAGGTCGCGGGTTTACTGCATAAAAATTCCAACGTTACTACAAACTGTATGAGACAATAGACCGTGTACATGTACACTTAAGAAGTCTGTGCATGATCATTTACCTATTTTCTTCTCAATTTATTGTGTAATGTATTTTATTACATGAACTAAGAATGTAATAAACATAATAAAACATTCCCTTTTCCACATCACATCCTGTATCAGCCCTCAGGCCTTCAGCCTTCTGGCTGACACAATGTATTGGTGTTTCCTGTGATACAAGATGTGATATGGAAAAAAAGTATGTATTATTCTCTATATAATATAGGCACATTTATATAGTGCAGGTAAATAAATTGCTTAAAAATAACACTTTCTTTTTGCAAAACAGTGAACACTTTTTTTAAGACTGCTCACATGCAAATGATAAGAACACCCCCCCCCCTAAGTAATTATATTCATTAACATGTTAAATATTGTTTTTTTTCTCTCTTCTTGGTTTTAATTTCAGTTTAAGTTGAGTTAAATTAAGTGAGTCTTGTTTCAACCAAAATTTCTGATATTTTAATCATGTTAATCAATACTAATAATATGACTTGTAATCAATTTGTTAATTTTCAGAAAATGGACAATGAGGTGAATATTTTTCCTTGCGGAGTGATTGTCAGTCCCTACTGCCATTGGATTGCCGCAACACCAGACAGAAAACTGTACATGCCTAACAGAAATCCGTCCTATGGACTACTTGAAATCAAATGCCCAAATACTGACGACTTAACAAAAGTGAAATGTCTAACCAACACTAATGGACAATTGAGACTGAAGACAAATGACAATTATTATTATCAAATTCAAACACAAATGGCGGTGACAGGTTTGTCTTGGTGTGACTTTTTTGTTTGGCTGGAGAACGATGTGCATTTGGAAACCATTTATTTTGATGAAGATTTTTGGCAACAAGCAAAAGATAAATTAGATGCATTTTTCTTTGATTATTACTTGAATTAAAGAAAATGGGTGAAAGAAAAGTTACAATAATTAAAAGAAGACAACAATGCTTTTTTCAGTTTTTTTGTTTTATTAAAGGTCTACGAAACAGAGTAAGTAGATTTGCAATTGTCCATAATTGATTAATCGATCCTGCAATAGAAAGAGGAACAGTAGACTGCAAAAGGCGATATTCCTTTACTCTTTTTATATGGCGCTCTACGTGAATCCTAAGAGAGGCAATTTTTTGATTTTCTTGTATCTGAGTAGTTGAAAACTGTCCATCACTACAAAGAAAATGTGGAGTTGCAATAGTAACACCATCTTTCAAAAGCTTGTCAAGAACAAATCCCTTATCAGCCATGATTTGATCCCCAGGTTCTAATAGGTCAAGAACCCCAGAGTATTTAGTGATTTCTAAGTCTGATATGCACCCTGAGTATAGTGAAGAAATGAAGGTGACTGCTCCATGAGGTGCAATTCCTACTAGTCCTTTCCAGGTATTGTGGCTTTTGTAGGAGGAAAATGTTTTTGATGCGAGCGCTAAAGAGGAAGGTTTCTCGGTAAAGATTTCTGTGCAATCTAAAATTACACGAGTGTGAGGGTACTGAATTTGAAAGTCATTTGGCATGTGTCCTTGAATTCTTTCTTTTTCAGGCCAGATATTAATGCTACCAAGGATGAAATATAAGAAATTTGTCCATGTAATTATTTTACGGCTTACAGTTGATGCATGAATGTTAAATCGGACAGCCAAATCCTCGGTGAGAAAACCACACTTTAATCGACATAAGAACATAAACAGTTCATCAATAGGGTCCATCGATTTTGGGCGCCCCGTAATGTTAATGTCATCTACAGAATTATAATAAACACTTTTCATTCTTGAAGCGATTGGTCTTAATGCAGAATAAAATATAGAAAATACTTTATAACTTGGAAATCCAGTATAAAATTCAATCAAGTCATCGTCGAAGGAAAATCGAGTCACACCAAACCGTTCCAAGTGATATTTCTGTTGAAGATCAGAAAACTCTTCATTTTTCCTTTTGATTTCACTTTCTTTTTGTTCAATCAGCAATTGTAGTTCACGCATTTTTCTTTGGCAGCTTAAATGAATGTTATCAACCTCATCTTCTCTGCAAAAGTTAATTGTATAAAATTTTTCAAATATATTGTTTTAAAAATCATGAAAATTGCCTTAGATTTAATTACCATGTGTTTACATTTCATGTTTTGGAAATGTATTGTTACTCATTTTTATTGAAATAAGATGTTTGATATTTTTCAGTAGATGATTAAGATTTAATGTATTATTGTTGAATTTCAACATACTTATCACTGTGATTCCCCTCTAGTATCTCATCATTTTCAGCTTCAGAATCACTGGCATCAGATATTATTTTATCTAATTCTGCTGAATTTTTGTCTTTATGTAGGGTTATCAAAGGTTGTCTAAGTAATGGCATCTTTTTACTTCTGACAGTGGAAGTCCAGTCGAAAATTGATGGAACTGCATCCTTTGTTAGGCATTTTCTATTAGGTGTCCAGCGAAAATCTTGTTCCTTGAAATGTCTGGAGCACACCACTGTGTTTTTTCCAATCTAAAGTAAATTTTTATGTTTTGGAATTATGACACAGAAACTATATAGGAAATTCTACACAACTTCACTAAAATACAATAGAATAAACGTTCGCTATCCTACTTTCAGTTTTGCAGGGTCATTCAACATGTTCAAGGAAATTCGAAATACATTGGTGCACGTCCATAATCTGATGATTAGGCATTAAATATGCTTTAACCAACTTGTAGATTAACTGCCATGAATACATTTTTCATGAAAATTATAAAGTCATATAATTTTATTGACGTCTTATTACGCATGTGTCCGTACCGGTAGGTCAGTATAAATTTGCACTGTACCTTGAACTGGGGTCCTTCGTCGCGTCGTATAGCAACGAGCCATTTCTTCCGCATCTCTAGCTTTTTAGGAATATGATGGAAACTGAGATCATGGTGAATTCTGGCATTCCCATTACACAAAGGCACGCAACAATATTCGTCTCGCTTAGAAACTGTTGCGCAGTTTTTGTTTGACGCCATGTTGATGCTGACGCTGACCTAGCTTAGCCTCGTTTTCAAGAGCTTGACCTCGGGTCAATGAATATATGAATAATATTCGAGAACAGTCTATAGCAAAAGGACGATATATCAATTTATTATGCACAACGGTATGCACAACAAAGCACTCCGTTTCATCTGAATAATATTTTTATGCGGATTTTTTAAAAAAGTTTTCTCTTATTTAATTTTGCACATTAAGAGTTCATTAAGTAACACTTTAAACTGCATATAAATAGTTCTACTACTCAGTGTTTTCAGTTAACACGCTTTTCTCATGTACATTGTTCGTACTTACAAGTATGCTTTCAAGCGGAAATGCGCTGCAGTTTAAAGTGAATTTTGCCGATTTAAAAAAAAAAACACAAATAATAAAACGAGAAAGAGAGAGAGAGAGAGAGAGAGAGAGAAAAATTTATTGCACATTGCCTATAAACATATATCAAGAGTTCATTAAGTAACACTTTAAACTGCATATAAATAGTTCTACTACTCAGTGTTTTCAGTTAACACGCTTTTCTCATGTACATTGTTCGTACTTACAAGTATGCTTTCAAGCGGAAATGCGCTGCAGTTTAAAGTGAATTTTGCCGATTTAAAAAAAAAACACAAATAATAAAACGAGAAAGAGAGAGAGAGAGAGAGAGAGAAAAAAAAATTTATTGCACATTGCCTATAAACATATATACCTTAACTTGTGTGTAAGTTCCCAAACTTTTACCCTGTGTATTGGGTCCTCAGTTAACATATATACCTTATCTTGTGTGTAAGTCCCCAAACTTGGACCCTGTGTATTAGGTCCTCAGTTGACATATATACCTTATCTTGTGTGTAAGTTCACAAACTTATTCCCTGTGTATTAGGTCCTCAGTTAACATATATATCTTATCTTGTGTTTAAGTCCCCAAACTTGTACCCTGTGTATAAGGTCCTCGGTTAACATATACCTTATCTTGTGTGTAAGTCCCCAAACTTGTACCCTGTGTATTGGGTCCTCAGTTTACATATATACCTTATCTTGTGTGTAAGTCCCCAAACTTGTACCCAACGCAATGATTTTTGCGATTAAACACAATAATTATTGACTTTAAACGCAATGAAAAATATTTCTTTCTCTGAACTTGCCTCAACTGGCTCCCGTAAAAACCTGTCTTAACTGTGAAATAAATTCAGTAGCAATTACTATAACAATGAATTTTTTGTTTGTAAAATTTTGTTTGGTTTTTCTGTAGTCCATAATAAATTCTCTTTCGTCACTTAAGGTAGGTCGCGGGTTTACTGCATAAAAATTCTTACGAGAAAACATATCCTGAAAATTTGATATAATGGTCCTTAGAATTCACAGCGTATTATCTGCAATTTTCATTAAATTTGCCTAGATAGTTTTAATGCTATATTACTGTAAGCGCGGTATTGTTATTGGTACTTTTTTTACGTTTTACTATTGAATCATATGGGAAAATGACGTTTTTAAGCCAATTTTGTGAAAATAGTTTCTTTGAAAAAGAATGGATAACTTTTTAAAGACGTAGACGAATTAGTCAGGAGTTTCAAAATGTGAATATCAGGTAAAAATAAAACTATTAATTTAAAAAAATCAATATGTCTTCTCGCTAGATTTTTTGCTAAATAATTTCAAAGGTTTCTTTTATACTACTAAAATGTTGCGTTTTTGGCGTAAATTTCGTCTACAACGTCATTTGTTGAACGTAGTCACGTTTATAGTACGAGTATAAATATCTTGGTCTTTGGAAATGCAAGATTTAAAAGGTGACATAGATACAAAATTTAATTTTAATTATATCATTTCATTTATTGTGGAGACACATTAGAATGACCAGCAACTTATTTTCACTAGTATTGTGAAATTCATATTCCGATCACAAAGTCAGATTGAACTGTATAAAGATTCCTCGAACCTGAGAATTAACATACGGCGACAACAACGCAAGTAATAAAATATAAATATTAGTACATGTATTTTTAAGATATTCATGGTCAGGAGGATTTCAGGCATATCACTTTATTCGAAAACGGCGAGAAAAAAAAACATCCTGATTCAGAGGAAATAAGCGGCCGAGGGGAGGGTGGGGGTATACTTGTTCTTTCTATATTAGTCGCAAGCTATAGTATATTGCCTATATCAAACATGCATTTATCAATTTCGAATTCTCTGAATGATTTTCAATACGCAAAATGTAAAACACTTGCATTTAGCTTTTACACTTTGAGTTTTTGTTATAAAAAAATTTAATATATAGAAAAAGATACTTATAAATTGTTTACAGTGTCTTATAGGTCTTACAGTCCAGGTGTTTGTATAAATTTATTTTTAAATGAATTTCACAATTTATTTACCAGCAAAACAAGGCGATTACAAGAGATTTAAATACATAACGACCAAACAATATCGATAATGATGATAGTAATTAAAAAAAAGGAAAAACATGTGCTTAAATTTAACCCTTTTTTTTACCGATAATGATGTATTCCATCCTGAAAGGTATACGTATATTTTCACCCCAGCTTCTATGGCAGTCATGATGCAATACGCATGTTCCCCTGAGTTTTAAATAATGTGCACACATACAACCCCTCACGTTTTCCACTAAGCAATTTTTATTCATTAAAATAACTTTCTTTCTGCATTCCATAATTTTACGCTGATTTATTTTGATTTACTCTTCGCAGTTTAGTTACACTAACAATATAAATTATTTCTTTCATTTGGCATTGTATTTAATAAGTCCTTAGACATTACATATAATCACTAAATTAAGATTTAAGACTGAAATTTAATTATAAAACATGTACGGGGTTTATGTACAAAAGCATGCACTTTGTATTTATCTACTTGATTCGTACAGACTTGAGGTCATTTGAAGAGAATTAAGCGGGAAACAACGTAACATTTTTTTTGTGACGTAACTGACGTCATAATCAAATGTGCACAAAACAGCCGCTCGAATCGTCGAATTTGCGTACCAAAACTGATGACAAAAGCAAACCCGCGACCTACCTTAAAGATGTATTCACTGTGACAAAAGATTTGACCAATAGGAGAAAACAGTTTTCCGGGAAAAGTGACATTTCAAAATCAATCTTTTTTTGTTGTTTTTACCATATGTATATCTAAAATTTTCAAATTTGTAGTTTTATTTTACAAAAAGCCACCATAGTTGGTCGAACACCATTTTGTCCGTTAAAGCGTAGATTTTTGCACGAATTTTGGTCTAGGAGTCCTTCAGGGCAGACTTTCCCTTTATAAAATCATAAAAATTTGAAAGGTTTGGATGTAAGAAATAATTAAAGACTTCTTCAAATTTAGACCATACATGTACAATCTAATAGTCAGTATAGCTCATTTGATTTAAATTATATGCGCTGATTTTTATACCTTGGGAACTTTCTTTTTAAAGTCGGGAATTCGAATCCTCCTTGTTCAACTCTTTATAGCTTTAAATTTTCGCCTTTTTTAAGATAATTTTAAATTATCTTTACAGGCTTGTATATTTTCCTTCAATCATCTATCCCTTCATCGTCTCAAGCCACGGTCCAGAGTCCGCATATAGCTCTCTCCAGAATGGGAGAGGATCGAACATTTTGGCCGTGGTTTGAGACGATGCTATCCCTTATGCATGCCCATTATCTTAATATAAGAAACACTCAAAAAAGATCATTTCGTAACAATCCAATGTACAGTTGTCAGTTAGATGGAACAAACCTAAGAATAAGCTCACTTTCTCCGAGGACAAGAACAACTCACTCTGTGTTACTCGATACAAGTATTCTCGGGCAGCATTGAGCGGCGATGAATTTCAATTGTATGTATTCCTTAGAATTTAATCACATTGTTTTATTCCATTTGTGCTACTGGTGCTTGTCTGGGTTACGTATTGCTTGAATTATTTGAGCTTAATATATTTAGAATAAGCTATATGTACTTTTGCTCTAAGTCGATGTTCTAATTTTGAAAAAGTAAGGCTACATCTATCACTATCAGTATTGTACTCCCTTGGATTTCAT
>PRKT01000987.1:81983-92316 GCA_003671525.1 Saccostrea glomerata
ACTACACTAAGATACATAGAATAATGCATCGGTTTTTAATTTCGATGAACGGTGTTGCCATGGTTACTAAAAGTAGCATTTTCTGTGAAATTCCTTCAAAACGCTACTCCTTGAACCTTCTACGGTTTTGGTCTGATTTCAATATAATATGGCACACAAGTAGACTACACTAAGATACCTAAAAACAGTGCGTCGGTTTTTAATTTCGATGAACGTTGTTGCCATGGTTACTAAAAATAGAATTTTCTGTGAAATTCCTTCAAAACGCTACTCCTATAGTTTTGGTCTGATTTCAATATTACTTGACACATAAGTAGACTACACTAAGATACATAGAATAGTGCATCGGTTTTTAATTTCGATGAACGCTGTTGCCATGGTTTCTAAAAATAGAATTTTCTATGAAGTTCCTTCAAAACGCTACTCCTCCTACAGTTTTGGTCTGATTTCAATATTACTTGGCACAAAAGTAGACTACACTAAGATACATAGTATAGTGCATCGGTTTTTAATTTCAATGAACGGTGTTGCCATGGTTACTAAAAATAGAATTTTCTGGGAAATTCCTCTGAAACGCTACTCCTTCTACAGTTTTGGTCTGATTTAAATATAACTAACACACACGTAGACTACACTAAGACACATAGAATAGTGAAATGGTTCTTGATAAGTACAAACCAGTAGAGCTACAGTCTCCACAGAGACTTCTGATTATAATCTCTTAATAAAAAATTATGAATTTCTAAATTCTTTACAACTAATTTTGAAGAACATGCTAAATGTAGGTTTAGACAAAAGGGAAGTAAGGCGGAAGATGGATGCCAATGAAACAAGTAATGCATTACCGCATCTGTCTGAAGAAGAAAAACGAGCGTTAACAATGGGAGTATATCAGATAAAATTTGCAAAATCGTATGCTAAGGAACATCCGGATAAAGATGGCAACTAGGAAATTTATGTCAACAATGACCATGGTGGAATTCGACGTGCAAAGCAAGCAGATTTCGGCTAAGAAGTATTTATTGTGGATTGGATTTGATAAAAATATTATGTAATCATGGTTTTGCAAATGCAACGTAGGTTCCAGAGTGGTTGGTATTTGCGCTCACATCACTAGTGTAATATGGTTTTATAAATTGCAAGGCACAGGGAAAACCCGAAGACTGGAGTTCGCAATTGGTACAGTTACGCTGATGATGCTGTAGCGTTGCCTGTGGATGATTCTGATAGTGACGAAGACAGCCTTGTTGGAAATGAAGAGGAGTAATATTAACTAAATATTATATTACATTCAATTATAAATTTTGAAATCCACTCACACCCCCACTATGTTATATTCAATTATAAATTTTGAAATTCACTCACACCCTCACACACTAAGAAGGAGGGAGAGAGAGAGGAGGTTGTTTCTTTAGTGCTAGTTTTTTAGAAGACGTAATGAGAGCGAGATAAAGGGATAAAGGTAATGAATCTGTCAATGTATTTAAGTTTTTTATAGGGATGTCAATTTGTAACAAGGGTCCGCCGTCATGAAACATAATTAAGTCTGAGAATATTTACAAATCCAAAATTTTCAGACTCAGCGGCTGCCAAATAAAAATTAAGAAAAAAAAATCTTTTTAACTTTTATTCTCAAATTCTCAGGACCGTTCACGGTAGCTCAGTCGGTAGAGCGCTTGCTTCGTGATTGGGAGGTCGTGAGTTCGTATCTCGGCCGCGACTGACCTAGTCGTAAAAATTGGTAGCAACTGTTCCTTCGCCATGCGCTCGGCACTTTGAAGTGAAAGTTGCGGGTCCTTTGGATGAGACCTTAAAAACCGAGGCCCCGTGTCAGCGGCAGGCGTTGGCACGATAAAGATCCCTCACTGCTCAATGGCCCTGAGTGCCGAGTTAAGGTCAAAATTTGAAGCCCTTCGACGGCAAACGGTGACGTCTCCATATGAGTGAAAAATTCTCGAGAGGGACGTTAAACAATATACAATCAATCAATCAATCAAATTCTCAGGTGAGTTATTCTCAAGAGTTCAGATTTTTTTTTGAGAATTCTCAACGTTTTATGGCAGTGGACCCAATTAATTGATTACTCGGTCAGAACTATAAATGTAATCGGTTAGAAAATCTGTAATTGGTCAGGGACAAAATGAATGAAAAATGGAAAACTTAAATGCAAATTTCTTGAAGTTAATTTCAAAACATTGATAATTTAGCGTTTTCACACATTCAAGTTGATTTAAATGTGAGTACAAGTATGGTTCTACGGATTATGGGGTATTGGTCATTTTGTGTTTGATTGTATATTGTTTAACGTCACTCTCGAGAATTTTTCACTCATATGGAGATGCCACCACTAGCCTGTGGAGAGCTGAAAATTTTGTCCTATACTCGGCACTTACGGCCATTGAGCAGGGAGGGATCTTTTTCCCGCAAGCACCTACTGTGTAATGGGACCTCGGTTTATACGGTGTCATCCGAAGGACCGGTCTCCACGTGCCACAGTGGGATTCGAACCCGCGACGTAAGGATTAACTTCGCGCATTGTTCAACAACATTGTAAATATAATTCAGACTAAATTTTTATTATGATGACAACGCTGAATAAACTTAGATGAAATCTGCTTTGGAAAATATATCTCAAGTCTATTATCTCATAAATGATTCATGGTTTGCTTTACTTTTTTGCTAGTCTACTGAAACTGAAAATATTTATACAAATGAATCTCGGCGAATAAATAATAATTTTCATGTATGGCCATTCATTCATCACCAGTGATTGTCTGCAGGCCAGGTCAATGATTGGATGACGTAGCATTCCGATGTACAATTTCTCGAAGATGGTGCTGGTCATCACAGGAGTTTTTATAGGTATGTAATTTTTCAATATGAAGAGTTGTAAATTTATGATTTAAACAGGTAAAACGTGGCAGAAGAAAAATTGAGAGACATGCTGCTGACAAAGAGAATACATGTGAACCCCAGGATGAAGAGGAAAGTTTTGGATCTGCTGCAGAGGACAGAGGAGTAGTCGTTCCTACCACGAGTACCTCAGCCTCTACTCAGACACAACCTGTGATTGTCCATCAACAGGGAGAGGCCTGTGTCACCTACAAATCTCGTTCGAATGAGAAACACAGACTATTGACACTTTGCATGATCATGGTTACAATTTCACATTCCTAGTAAAAGGTGTAGGAACTCATACTTGTCGTCAGCTCTCGGCATTGAGATATGCACAGAAAAAGATTGATTCTGTATTCTATACAGGATTATCACTCATCTCTTCTCTGTATTGGTTGAATCGTTGAAGGTACATGGTGAACACTTAACATATTTACTTCCGATTAAAGAGCAAGTTTTATTGACTTTATTAAGACTAGGTTTTGGATTACAATTTCAAGATTTAGGTAAAAGGTTTGGTATTTCACACCAGCTTGCTTGCAAAATCTTTCAATGTTGGATAAATATTTTGTCTTCTCATTTGAAAGATCTTATATTGTGGTTACCAAAAGAAACAATCAAGAGATCTATTCCAAAGTCAATTAGAGGAACATACCTTAAGACCACCTCCAAATCACAGTGAAGAAAAACTTATTTTGATTCATTTATTTCTATTTTTTATCAAATGAAATGTGTTATAACAAAATTTTTACTCGTACCCCTACACATAGTTTGTTAAACATTTCTATGTTTACGCGTACACGTAGACGTACACATTCAAATGCTTAATGTATTCAATGTACTCAAGATGTACTCAATAACTACATTACTGTTTTCAAATTTAAGCGCCACGTGTTTAACATAAAGATCTCCTAATTATTCTAACTACATTCTTGTTTAAATTTACGAGTAATCAATCTCTTAACACTTGATTTCTAATCATGTGCTTGGAACTTTATATGTTGATGACTTTCTACTTTTTTACAAATCCAAAAATATGAAATTGATCGAACTTAATTTACAGTTTCGCAGCATTGTTAAGGCTTGAATTAGGGGGCGGGGTCTAATTTATACGGGAAAAGTTACTGTGATGTCACACAAAAATAAGACTTTTATGTATTTCTCATAATGCCTGAAAATGAAATTATCTGCAACTTTTAACTGTATTAGCATGATAAACAACAATAAAACGTATCAATGCATTAAAAAACGATGCTAGGTTAATCCCATGTAGCTAGTTTTAAACAAAGCATTGACTGTGATGAACTTGTTAATATGACGTCATTTTGGTAATCATGACGTATTTCATGTACTGTGAGAGGCAGTTTGAGGATTTTTTTAACACTGAAAAATATGTTTTATAATAAAACAAAATATTATTCACAGGGTTTAAATAGTCGATTAATACCAATGTAGATCCTTTGTTTAGTGCGATTATTCATTAACTTTCAAGAGAATGTATTCTATTTATTATGTCGTGTTTTTATGTACAGGTTACGTACATTTTACATCGAGATGCACCATAAAATTGTACTTTTGCAAGGGCATACACTGCATAGATCTTAATCATTTTTTGAATATAGAAAAAGGATAGTATCCTTAACTGGAAAAGTGCTGCTGCTTTCTTTAAATCGAAGGCGTGATTTCATAAGTACACAAAATGTTTGGTAAAAGTCTAATATTTTTTGACATCGGCCTATTTACTTGAAAATTTATCTATTAAAACGCGAATTCTATTCAAAGCAGCAGCACTTTTCAGAAACTACAAAGTGTGCAGAAACAATTAATAGCTTGAATTTTTAATTTCAACTAGGGTATGCCCTTGCGATATTGAAATTTGTTAATGACCTACATTCAGTACACGTACTATGCATTCATCACGTGACTGTCCATCGATGGGATTAAGCTTCATACAGTACAGAGTGGGTAATACTATGCTACTTCTATATGTATTAACCTTCTGTGATAATAAAAAGGCTTAATTGAGATAAATTTAATTTAAAATAATATCCCCCTTTTGCACATATATTTTCCGTTGATTTTTCATAGTAGGCCTTAACAGTGCTGCGTTTCTCTACATAAAATACAAAACTGGGCCGATGAAAATGGTTTTAAGTTTTCAAAAAATAAAACTGCATGCGAACATTTCTGCTCTTAAAGAAAAAGGACACGAAGATCCAAAATTACAATTAAACGGCTATCCAATAAAAGTACTTAAAGAGATTAAATTTTTTAGGTGTTATATTTGATAATAAACTATCGTTTATTCCACATATTAAAATGCTTAAAGAAAAGTGTACAAAAGCACTAGACGTTATTAAAGTTATTGCAAATACTAAATGGGGGGGGGGGGGGGGCAGATAAGAATACACTACTTAAACTTTATCGCTCTCTCGTCCGATCTAAATTAGACTATGGTAGTATAGTATATGGATCAGCGAGGACCTCTTACTTAAAAGCACTTGATGCTATCCATCATCAAGGACTTCGGTTATGTTTAGGGGCTTTTCGAACGTCCCCTGTAGACAGTTTATATGTTGAGGCAAATGAACCACCTCTCGATTTAAGAAGAATTAAACTAACCTTGCAGTATTTAGTAAAATTAAAAGCCAATACAGATAATCCAGCTTTTGACTGTGTGTTTCATCCTGAGCATGAAGATTTATACAATAAAAAGAAAAAAAGCATTAAATCAATTGGTCTTAGATATAAAAATCATATCAGAGATTCTGAATTACCGTTAAATATAATAAAACCTACTACTAAATCCGACATACCGCCATGGAAATTACTTAAACCAGCTGTAAATACATCCTTAACGGAATTCATAAAGTCAGAAACAAATTCCATCGTTTTCAAACAGAAGTTTGTAGAATTAAAACAATCTAATCCTTCTACAACTGAAATTTATACTGATGGTTCTAAAGACAAAAATAAAGTTGCTGCTGCTGCAGTGGTCGAAAATGATGTGTTTTCCACACGCCTTCCCAATGAAGCAACAATATTTACAGCCGAAGCAAAGGCAATTCAACTTGCATTTGAATATATAGAATCATATAGTGATAATTTATTTACAATTTTTTCAGACTCCCTCTCCTGTTTACAATCAATAAGCAATATGAACATTGATCACCCTTATATTTTAAATATTTTAACCAAATACTTTAATATCACAAATCAAGGTAAAGTTGCCCGATCAACGACACATCTTATTTTGTATTTTTGTTTAATGGACGTTGAGATTGAATACTGTTCGTTATTTCCATATCCTTAATCTAATTAAATACAATTTCTGTAAATTCCTCAACGAACCACCTTAACCCTAATGTTGTAAAACATAAAGATACACAGGAAATGGAAACGTTAAATTTTAATTCTGAAAATAGAGAGTGTTATAATGAACCATTCACGTTTGCAAAAGTCCCTAGAAAAGGCTCATGATACAGCGGTAGGACCGGACCAAATCCATTATCAGATAATAAAACATCTCCCTAAAATCAGTAAAAAATGTCTTCTGAAAATATTTAATACTATTTGGAAACGTGGTCATTTTCCACCTTCCCGGACGCATGCAACTATTATCCCAATACAAAACCAGGAAAGGACCACACAGACCCTAATAACTACCGTCCAATTGCTTTAACAAGCTGTTTATGTTATATTAAACGATCATTAATCATCCTTTCAAGTCGGGTAGATTCAATGCAAATGATGAATCATTTACTTCTTGACGAGGACAAAGAAGAGGTTTCACATCTAAAATCAAGAGTAAAGAGCCTTAAAAAGGAACTAAAGGCTGAGGAGAAAGAAAAAAAAATGAGAAAGGAGATAGAGAAAGAAAGATCTGAGAAGGAAAGAGTCAAGAGAGAACTTGAAGACTTCAAGAAAGAACACATGTCCAAAAAAACAAAGAAAAATTAATATATTTATCACCGTGTGAAATTGACTGTTTGACTTCAAATTCATTTTTGGACTTTAAATGTTATATTTAATTTTTGTTTTAATGTGATATTTGGGCACACATTCCACAAAGCGTGTCTTACAACATGGCTTGCGAAATCCAACACCTGTCCCTGCTGTGGTAGTCGGGTAGATGCAATGCAGATGTTGAACCATCTACTTCTAGATGAAGACAAACAGGAGGTGTCAAATCTTAAATCAAAAGTAAAGAACCTGAAAAAAGAACTAGAAGCTGAAAAGAGAGAAAAAGAAGAACTGAAAAAGGAGATGGAGAAAGAAAGATCGGAGAAGGAAAGAGTGAAGAGAGAATTTGAAGACTTCAAGAAAGAATGCGAACACATGTCCAAAAAAACAAAGAAAAATTAATTCAATAAATTTATTAAACTTTGTGTATAACGTTTTAATTCATTAATTCTAATTCAAAAGGGTGAAAGACAGGGGGTCATCACAATTCCATAACGTGACGGTGAAACACATAATGAAAGGCACAGTGCACTTTAAATACATAGTATAGATCAAAAAGGGCAATAATTGCAAAAAATCTTCTCATCAAAATGTCTTGCATATGAGGACATTTAAATGTGGAATGAAGTTACTAGACAAATTATGGAATCAAAATTTCTTGACAATATACGAATCCACACATTAATTTGAAGTGGGGGGGGGGGGGGGTTGAGAAATTTTCTTGAATAATAATCAAAACTCTTTGGGATGAAATATAGGTTGACAAAGCTATGTAAAACAGTTTAAGAGGAGTAATGCTGACAAACTGTTCATCTCTATATTTAAAATGTGGCCAAAAAGCCTAAGTTGGAGAGTGTGGAAATTCCTAGAAAAATAAAGGAATCGAAATTTCCTGGTAATATGCACATCTACATATTGTGTTCTAAATATCTGCAAAGTTTAACGAAATTATATGCAGCGGTTTATGAGGAGTTACGCTGACAAACTGTTCATCTCTATATTCAAGGTATGGCCAAATGCCTAAGTGAAAAGTGCGGAAATTCCCGGAAAAAATAATGGAATCGGAATTTCCTGATAATATGCACATCTACACATTGTGTCCTAAATATCTGCAAAGTTTGGCGAAATTCTGTGCAGCGGTTTATGAGGAGTTGCGCTGACAATCTGCTTATCTCTATATTCAAGGTATGGCCAAATGCCTAAGTTAAAAGTGCGGAAATTCCCAGAAAAAATAATGGAATCGGAATTTCCTGGTAATATTCATATCTACACATTGTATCCTAAATACCAGCAAAGATTGACGAAATTCTGTGCAGCGGTTTATGAGGAGTTGCACTGACAAAAAAGAGGACTGACTGACTGAAAGACTGACGGACCAGTCAAAAACATACCTCCCGCAACTAGTTGCGTGGGGTTTCATAAAAGTTTCTTCCAGTCGAACAGGTTGGAAGACCTTCTCGTTATTTTGAAACAAGCTTTGCTCTTGTCTTCTTTTTCTTATTTTTTCTTACCAATTTTGTACAACTAAGTTCTTGAAAACGTCTTCAAAGATTCAAAAATGCAGATACATTTTTTATTTTGATGTAGTCACATCCGGTTCGGAGATTTGAGCAATTTTGGTGACTTTTAAAATCATAAATTTTATTTTGGCAATTATATGCACAATTCAACTCTACATACATTGTTCTATCATTATCAACAGTTAAAATTTCATACTTCCATGCTCCATGGGTTTTGAGCGACAAAAGTCTTTTAAAATCACCATAAGCACTCAATATTGTTTATGACCTTAGGGTGTGTCATAGCCTTGACCCAAGGTCGTTTATGATAGATCAAGTTCACTGAAAGAAAAAAGTTTATTTGTGTTCGGTCAACGTTTCAACAAGTTTGAACATTTCTAAGATCCATATTCTTGATTTGGCACCTTAATTAAAATCAAAGTACTGAAAGTACTGATAGGCGGAAGCATGGTTGCAAAAATGTAATACGACACTTGTATAAAGGATTTGAAGTAAAGGGGCCTATTAACATGTTGTTGGATTTTAGTATTGAAGATAAGGGATAAATTATCTCTTTTTTGGAGGGGTATAAGAAGACGTGAAGTCAATAATAAAAGTTGTAAACATTTTGTTTTAGTTAAGTAAAAAAGTTTATAAGTGAAAGTAACATCGTAAACTGAAGGAATTATCTACCGTATGTAAAATGATTACTTATGGACAATAGAAAACATAAAATATCACAACTGTTTCTGGTCATTTTGTGTAAATTGAAATAGTAAGAATGAAACAACATGTATTGATTAAAAACAAATTTAAGTAGGTTGTTCATGTTAAAAGTAATAGTTTGTCCAAAACTGAGATTATGGTATAATAAGACACAAACAGATCGAGACTTTATATTTAAAATGCTTACTCCACTAAATACAATTTTAATGGTTATAGTACAAGAACTGCATTTATTTTCCTTTTAAATTTACTTATTATTGCAAAAAATGTATAGGTCGCCATTTAATTCAGGATAGGAGACATAAATAAACAGAAGTGTATGTGAACATAAAAAAACTGTACATGTTTTGTAAATATTATGATAAAAATAATGTAAAAACTTGTTCAAATGCATAATTCTGATGCTGAAAGTTATGATGTACGTGCTACTTCTAAAATAATTTTGAATTTTGAATTCCATGGAAACTATTTTAGATAAGAAGAACAAAAAAAATAGCTTGAATGAAGGTACATTAGTATACAGTTAAAGTATATCATTGAGGGAGTTAGCAAGATTCCAGTTCCCCAAGACGAGGACTATTTCCCGAGGTGCAGCGCGCCGAGAGAAATGGTCCTGGTCGAGGGGAACTGGAATCTTACTAAATCCCTCAATGATATATACTTTAACTGTTTTATTATACCGATGCAAATTTAAATTGTAAATATCACCTTTTTAAAAAAAAATATTAATTTACGGATTAACTAACCATTTTTTGTCCCAAATATCAAATTAGAAGACAGTTAATTCCTAATTCTAATATAATCATTGCATTCTGTTTGTTGTTTACGTCTTATTTTGTTGCGTTTTGATATATGAAATACGTCACGAAGCATTGTGTTTTTGCGTCGCTCTATTATAACGTCACAATGAAAAGCTATAACCGCGAATTAGCATGACTAGCTTTCGACCGAGAGATTAGCTCATAAAAACTAACGCACGGCGATTAGCCGATTCACTGCGAATTCTAGGGAATTGTTAAGATCTAATCATTTCATTTTATATAGGAAATCAAAGTACTGAAAGTACTGATAGGCGGAAGCATGGTTGCAAAAATGTAATACGACACTTGTATAAAGGTATTGAAGTAAAGGGGCCTATTAACATGTTGTTGGATTTTAGTATTGAAGATAAGGGATAAATTATCTCTTTTTTGGAGGGGTATAAGAAGACGTGAAGTCAATAATAAAAGTTGTAAACATTTTGTTTTAGT
>PRKT01000987.1:96281-138569 GCA_003671525.1 Saccostrea glomerata
TTTTTTTTCTTCTTTTTTTACTAGAAAGAAACCACAATGAAGGAGAATGAAGAACTGAAGAGTGAGTAGTAGAAGTATTACATCTAAAGTAGATGAAAATAGTGCAGTAAACCCGTATCATATAATTTTTTTCTACCAAAGCTGAAATAAGCGTAAAACAGCTTTTTTCTTCTTCTTTTTTTACTAGAAAGAAACCACAATGAAGGAGAATGAAGAACTGAAGAGTGAGTAGTAGAAATATTACATCTAAAGTAGATGAAAATAGTGGAATAAAACCGTATCATATAATTTTTTTTCTACCAAAGCTGAAATATGCGTGAAACAGCTTTTTTTTCTTCTTTTTTTACTAGAAAGAAACCACAATGAAGGAAAATGAAGAACTGAAGAGTGAGTAGTAGAAGTATTACATCTAAAGTAGATGAAAATAGTGCAGTAAACCCGTATCATATAATTTTTTTCTACCAAAGCTGAAATATGCGTAAAATAGCTTTTTTTCTTCTTTTTTTACTAGAAAGAAACCACAATGAAGGAGAATGAAGAACTGAAGAGTGAGTAGTAGAAGTATTACATCTAAAGTAGATGAAAATAGTACAGTACACCCGTATCATATAATTTTTTTTCTACCAAAGCTGAAATATGCGTGAAACAGCTTTTTTTCTTCTTTTTTTACTAGAAAGAAACCACAATGTAGGAGAATGAAGAACTGAAGAGTGAGTAGTAGAAGTATTACATCTAAAGTAGATGAAAATAGTGCAGTAAACCCGTATCATATATTTTTTTACTACCAAAGCTGAAATATGCGTGAAACAGCTTTTTTCTCTTTTTTTACTAGAAAGAAACCACAATGAAGGAGAATGAAGAACTGAAGAGTGAGTAGTAGAAGTATTACATCTAAAGTAGATGAAAATAGTGCAGTAAACCCATATCATATAATTTTTTTTCTACCAAAGCTGATGAATGCATCAAACAGTTTTTTTCCTTTATTCACTAGAAGACAACACCACCAAAAAAGAAAATGAAAACAACATATATGAAATCGAGGAGCTAAAACGTAAGTAGTACAAGTATTTTAAGGAAAGTACCTCCAGGCAACAAAAGAAATACAATATCTAAAACGTGATTATAGAAGAAGTATTTATTTGGTATCATGTCATGACGGATACTTTCCTTAATTCGCCACTCTAGATCAGACTTCTAACCACCGCGCAACGCGGTGAGCATAATAAAAAAAGATAATAAAAAATTAATATGATACTTTAAATATCTTCTTGTGTGATCTACCGTAATAGTAAAAATTTTGAGCAAATATTAAATTTAGCTATTCGTCCTTGAAAATAGGTATAAATTGTTAATGAGAAGTAATTTTAGCGTTGTGTGCTTAAATGATTACCATAACATCTAATTACGGAATGAGGTGTTAGCGATACTAAACTTTTGTGATCCTAACACCTCGCTAAAAATGCCAAACTTGAATCCTCACTATAATACAGAGAATCTGTTTAAACAGTTTAATTGATACGAATCTGCATTTAACACTGGTTTTGACAGAATGCTACACTGAAAAAAAAAAGAATGAGGAGGAAAAAAGAAGAAGATGAGGAGAAGACTTACAAGACGTATTGATGCCATCCTACAGAGCAGCGACTCCGAATCTGGTTCAGAATTAGGTAATGTAATAAATTAAAAGCAATTGGTATCACTGTTTTTGACAGGAAAAAGAACTGAAAGAAAGGTGTGAAAAGCAGAAAAACAAGATAAGCGAAGTGAAAGCCAGATTTCTCTAAATGAAAGTATTGATTCCGGATGGCATTATGAGCGACGAAGATTGAAGTAATGTTAATGTAATAAATTAAGAGCAATAGGCATCCTAAGCTAGAAAAGTTTAACTAACATAACTAATAAAATCTACAATACATCACTGTTTTTAACAGGAAAAAGAACTGAAAAAAATATGTGTAAATCAAAAAGAGAAAAATAAGACAAATGAAAGCGAGATTCCGATCCATGAAAGTAATGATTCCGATCATAAGCGACTCAGATTTAGGTTCAAGATAAACTCCAGGATAAAAAAGAACGCTCAGGTTACAAACCAGAGCAAACATGTGATGCATTAGAAAAGTATATCGATAAGACTAAACTCGAATTAACATCAATGCCAATCAAACGTTTTGAAGACAATCTCAATAAACATGAGAGGGAAGCCCAAATACCACACCTAACACTAACAACGAAATCAAATAAAAATAGCATGTTATTTTATTTGTTGTCCGAGATTATCTTTCTTGTGCCGTTTTTACAACACAACCATGGATATGTGAGAACGAAATAATTTGACGTTATCCGACGAAGTCGTCATGACGAAGATTTTTGAATTTTTTATCTGAAAAATTTCACTTATTTTTTAGTCTTTGAACAACAACTTTTTAAATTTAATTTGAAAGAGGAGAAAATTTTCTATAAGGATCACTAATATAAACAATTGCTCATCGTTTGCCGCCATTTTTTGAAATTCTGTGCTGTAACTACAAGCATGAATGAGTAAACTAAATTCTGATGAAAAGGGATTTTATTGACTTTGTGACACAGCAAAGGAAGACAAAACAAGTATAATTTTCTTACTTTCTGTTTAAGAATAAAATATTGGTTATACACAAATCTGTTTTTCATACTTTATTTTTCTGTATGATTCTTTCGAATCTAACATCTCAGCTAAAGATGATAGGAGTTTGATCAACATTATTGCTGATTTTTCTTCTAGACTAATAATGTAGTCAAATAAAAATCACGTGTAATTTTATTTCGTGTCCAAAATGATCTTTATTGTGCCGTTTTTACAACACAACCATAAAATTACAATTTTTTTCGAGTTGTATGACCCACTCTAAGTTATGTTTTTTCCTCGGGGATTTGGGATTTACCAATGAAAAATCTAAAATCAACAAAATGTCATAAATTTTAACACTTACAGGAGAGAGAGGGAGAGAGAAATGTAAATTACATACTATATCAGCAAGAATTTATTGAAAACAAGCATTTCGACTTGCCTAGACGACCAAGCCTTCTTGTTCCTGCACAGCTAGCGAGGAGACAGATTGCGTAAATATCCTTATAAAACAATTTTCTATACTTTACATATATATCTGGTTATGATGGCTCTACAGACAATTGCTCCTGGTTTGCTGGTTACAGATTTTTGTTACGTTACATGTACTTAACAAGAGGCCCATGGACCATATCGCTCAACTGAGAACATGGGCTAATAAAAAACAAATCAGCTCAGTATTGAAAAGTTATCTTGTTGTGTGAGGGGGAGAAGAAGAATTTTAAAGATTTTATGGCATTTTCAATTTTCAACAGTAACCTGATTTCACATATCAGAAAGGGAATGCTTGAAGTTGTTTTCAGCTCTACTGGTCAGAGACCAGAAGAGCTTATGCGAAAGTAATGCGTCCGGCGTCCGTCCGTCTGTCTGTCTGTCCATCTGTCTGTAAACAATTTTTCACATCCTTAACGGAATTCATAAAGTCAGAAACAAATTCCATCGTTTTCAAACAGAAGTTTGTAGAATTAAAACAATCTAATCCTTCTACAACTGAAATTTATACTGATGGTTCTAAAGACAAAAATAAAGTTGCTGCTGCTGCAGTGGTCGAAAATGATGTGTTTTCCACACGCCTTCCCAATGAAGCAACAATATTTACAGCCGAAGCAAAGGCAATTCAACTTGCATTTGAATATATAGAATCATATAGTGATAATTTATTTACAATTTTTTCAGACTCCCTCTCCTGTTTACAATCAATAAGCAATATGAACATTGATCACCCTTATATTTTAAATATTTTAACCAAATACTTTAATATCACAAATCAAGGTAAAGTTGCCCGATCAACGACACATCTTATTTTGTATTTTTGTTTAATGGACGTTGAGATTGAATACTGTTCGTTATTTCCATATCCTTAATCTAATTAAATACAATTTCTGTAAATTCCTCAACGAACCACCTTAACCCTAATGTTGTAAAACATAAAGATACACAGGAAATGGAAACGTTAAATTTTAATTCTGAAAATAGAGAGTGTTATAATGAACCATTCACGTTTGCAAAAGTCCCTAGAAAAGGCTCATGATACAGCGGTAGGACCGGACCAAATCCATTATCAGATAATAAAACATCTCCCTAAAATCAGTAAAAAATGTCTTCTGAAAATATTTAATACTATTTGGAAACGTGGTCATTTTCCACCTTCCCGGACGCATGCAACTATTATCCCAATACAAAACCAGGAAAGGACCACACAGACCCTAATAACTACCGTCCAATTGCTTTAACAAGCTGTTTATGTTATATTAAACGATCATTAATCATCCTTTCAAGTCGGGTAGATTCAATGCAAATGATGAATCATTTACTTCTTGACGAGGACAAAGAAGAGGTTTCACATCTAAAATCAAGAGTAAAGAGCCTTAAAAAGGAACTAAAGGCTGAGGAGAAAGAAAAAAAAATGAGAAAGGAGATAGAGAAAGAAAGATCTGAGAAGGAAAGAGTCAAGAGAGAACTTGAAGACTTCAAGAAAGAACACATGTCCAAAAAAACAAAGAAAAATTAATATATTTATCACCGTGTGAAATTGACTGTTTGACTTCAAATTCATTTTTGGACTTTAAATGTTATATTTAATTTTTGTTTTAATGTGATATTTGGGCACACATTCCACAAAGCGTGTCTTACAACATGGCTTGCGAAATCCAACACCTGTCCCTGCTGTGGTAGTCGGGT
The DNA here is from genome assembly GCA_003671525.1 of Saccostrea glomerata. Classification (NCBI taxonomy): domain Eukaryota; kingdom Metazoa; phylum Mollusca; class Bivalvia; order Ostreida; family Ostreidae; genus Saccostrea; species Saccostrea glomerata. The sequence goes on from PRKT01000987.1 coordinate 101,065, forward strand.
AGATGCAATGCAGATGTTGAACCATCTACTTCTAGATGAAGACAAACAGGAGGTGTCAAATCTTAAATCAAAAGTAAAGAACCTGAAAAAAGAACTAGAAGCTGAAAAGAGAGAAAAAGAAGAACTGAAAAAGGAGATGGAGAAAGAAAGATCGGAGAAGGAAAGAGTGAAGAGAGAATTTGAAGACTTCAAGAAAGAATGCGAACACATGTCCAAAAAAACAAAGAAAAATTAATTCAATAAATTTATTAAACTTTGTGTATAACGTTTTAATTCATTAATTCTAATTCAAAAGGGTGAAAGACAGGGGGCGGTGACGGTGAAACACATAATGAAAGGCACAGTGCACTTTAAATACATAGTATAGATCAAAAAGGGCAATAATTGCAAAAAATCTTCTCATCAAAATGTCACAAAATAGCATTATATTTATCAGGTCAATTACAGCTGGTGAGTGCCTATGAAATTAATGTAAAAAATAAATTGGAAATATTTCTAATATTATCTCTTCTACAAATCAAAAATCTATAAAACATATCTGAATATCATTCTAAAATGTTGATTAAAGGGGGCCAAAATCGGCTCTTACCATATTTACTATAAAATTCTTTTAAGGATATGATTGATGTACAGAAGATGCCGAAACAGCTTAGGGAATTTTCTTTTCTGACCCAGGATGCCAATTGCTTTTAATTTATTACAACATTACCTTAATCTGAATCTGTCTCACTCGTTTCAATAAGCCCCTTCATCACCGCTCGGAATCGTTTTTGTATTTCTTTTCTCCTCCCCTTCTCCCTTTTTAGCTTCTTCTGGAGTCGGAGTCGCTACTCAGCATATCTGGTATCATTTCTACTCGATGGAATCTGGATCTTACTTTCTTTTCTGTTCTTCTTCTCATCTTTTAATTTTTCCTCGAGTTCATTTATCTGTCAAAATCATTGATATAATGCAGATTCGTATTAATTAAACTGTTTAAACAGATACACAATATATATTTGATCCAGTAGTTTCATTTTCAATTTTTTGGTAATCTGGGAGGAGGCAGCAGAAACGACTTTTTCTGCATTGAAATCCTGGATCCCAGAACTCTCCTCACTTTCTACACAGTACGCGTAATAAAATTCTCTTAAGAATATGATTGATGTACCGAAGATGCTAAAAAACTTAGGGATTTTTCTTTTCTAGCCTAGGATGTCAATTGCTTTTAAAGCAATATGAGCTGTATCTTTGAGAATTTTGTTTTGCTAGTAAAATCTGCTTTTATGATTTATTTGTATGTAATTAAAGCCCTTATGACCAATAAGCCCAAAAATAATGTTTAAAATGTTTGAAAATAAAATATTTAAGTATAACGGAATACAGTTTTATATAGGAAATAATTATTGTACACGACAACAATAATTCAATTTTTCTTCAATCAAAGCTAATAAAAAAAAAATTCCATTGCAAATATGAACAACGGAAGTTTATAAATGATTCATTTTCTGTCATTAAATTTGTTAATTACAAATTTGCAATGAAATTTTCCGATGTCAAACATGCAGCTCATATTGCTTTAATCCATTATAACATTAACCTCAATCAAATTCACTACTAATCATGCTCGGTATCATTGACTTCATCTAAATCTGTCTTTAAGGGGATGATGGAACTTTAGCTGAAAATTAGTGAGGAATCAATTTTAACATTTTCTTTTCTTACCCAGGATGCCAACTGCTTTTAATTTATTACATAAGCTTATTCTGAATCGGTGTCGCTTGACTCCAATACATGTACTGCTTTCATAACTTTCAGCACTCTTCTCTCCATCTTCATTCTTTTCCTTTTTTCTTTTTTAAGTTTGTTCTTGAGATTTTTATTCTGTCAAAACCAGTGATAAAATGCAGATTCGTATTAATTAAGCTGTTTAAGTAGATCCCCTGTATTTTAATGAGGATTCAATTTCGACATTTTAAGCGAGGAATTAGGATCACTAAAGTATAATATACTGTAGAAGCACAAATATTCGTGGGGGATTTAATTTCGTTTATTTCGTTGTTAACAATTTTCAACAAAATTAAATCCAACATGAAATTTTATATGACTATATATTGAATAGGGTAACTCTCAAAACAACGTAATTAAATGCCCAAGAAACTATTTTTTGCGACATTAAAACGAAATTTTATCCCAACGAAAATTTGTGCTTCTACAGTAACTAACAAGTCATTCCATCATTAGATGTTATGGTTTTCATTTAATCACACAAATGTTGTATACAAGGATTGATATATTCAGAGAGAATAAAAGTGTTATACGAGGACTGATATATTACAGAGAGAATAAAAGTGTTATACGAGGACTGATATATTACACAGAGAATAAAAGTGTTATACAAGGATTGAGATATTCAGAGAGAATAAAAGGGTTATACAAAGATTGAGATATTAATAAAAGTGTTATACAAGGATTGAGATATTCAGAGAGAATAAAAGGGTTATACAAGGATTGAGATATTAATAAAAGTGTTATACACCGGAAGCTCGTAGATTCTAGAGATTTTGAAGGGTAAAAATGAGGTTAAATCCCCTTAAATCCGCCTCTGATGACCTTAATTATGTATCTTAGTCTATTCTACTTGTGTATCACGTTAAATTGAAATAGGGTCTATGCAGTAGGAGGAGTAGCCTTTTAAAGAAACCTCACAGCAATTTCTTTTTTAGTAATCATGGCAACACCATTCATCGAAATCAAAAATCAATGCACTAAATTATGTATCTTAGTGTAGTTTACTTGTGTGCCAAATTGAAGTTAAATTGAAATCAGACCAAAATTTCAGGAGAATAGCATTTGAAAAATAGCTTACAGAGAGACAGACAGACAGACGGACGCTGGACACTAAACTATAACATGAGCTTTTCTGGTCTCTGACCAGTAGATCTAAAAACAATAATGAATCTAAGTATAGTCTTTCTGCATGCCACGTTGTATTATATACAAACTTAAGCTGTATTTGTAATGTAATAGCATTTTAAAACTATTTCACAGAAATTTCTATTTTTAGTAACTACAGGAACAACGTCCATTCTAATCTAAAATGATGCAGAGAATTGTTTCTTAGTATAGTCTACTTTGTGCTAAGTTATATTGATTGATTGATTGTAATTGTTTAACGTCATTGAAATCTGACCAAAACTGAAGAAAGAGCATTATTTTGAAAGAATTTTACAGAAAATATTCTATTTTTAGTAACCATGGCAACACCGTTCATGGAAATCAGACACCACAGAAGCGAAGAATTATGTATCTTAGTGTAGTCTACATGTGTGCCAAGTCTAATTGAAATTGGACTAAGACCATAGGAGTATTTTGAAAGCATTTCAAATAAATTTCTATTTTTAGTTACCATGACAATACCCTTCATCGAAATAAAAAAAACGGTAAACAGAGTTTTGTATCTAGTATAGTCTACCATGTGCCAAGTTATATTGTAGTGTTGGAGGAGTAGCATTTGAAAAATTGATTAGACAGACAGATGGAAGGACGACGGACGCATAACTATTGCATATAAGCTCTTCTGGTCTCTAAGCAATAGAACTAAAAATGGCAGTGTAACTACAGACCCTCCCCGTCACAGAACAAATAAACAGGAATGTCTTTTGTTAGTGCTGTTATTCAATTATATAAATCTGCTAACTCCTAACCATTCATAACAATATAAATGTAGAGCCCCACGTCACTGCACCACAATCAACCACAATTATCTCAAAATCGTAGCAAGCGAACAAAAGTACCGTGCTACCCTATGGCCTTACTATTTATAACCACATAACTTTCAAAGAAACTTTTCGAAAACGCTTATATAATACCATGTCGTACATAATTATTACAATATTGGTCGTCATTCTCCATTAAAACCCATTCCTCCCCATACCAAATAATACAACACCATTATAATAGTAGCAACGACACACGGCAGCTTAAAGGTATTAATAATACACAAATTATTTAAATACAACTCAAAGGTACAAGTTAGATTCATAACCCAACCTGTTAACAGCTCAACGTGTCCCCCTATACTGGCTTTAACCTACCTTTAAGCTGCCGTGTGTCGTTGCTACTATTATAATGGTGTTGTATTATTTAGTATAGGGAAGGAATGGGTTTTAATGGAGAATCGACGACCAATATCGTAATAATTATGTACGACATGGTATTATATAAGCGTGTTCGAATAAGCGTGTTTGAAAGTTATGTGGTTGTATAGGGTATAAAAAGTAAGGCCATGGGGGTAGCACGGCACTTTTGTTCGCTTGCTACGATTTTGAGATAATTGTGGTTGATTGTGGAGCAGTGACGTGGGGCTAAACATTTTATTGTTATGAATTGTTAGGAGTTAGCAGTTTGATATAATTGAATAACAGCACTAGCAAAAGACGTTCCTAGTTACTTGTGCTGTGACGGGGATGGTCTGTAGTTACACTACCATTTTTAGCTCTATTGGTTAGAGACCAGAAGAGCTTATATGCGATAGTAATGCGTCCGTCGTCCGTCCATCTGTCTATCTGTAAACAATTTTTCAAAATGCTACTCCTACAGTCTTGGTCCGATTTCAATATAACTTGACACATGGTAGACTATACTAAGATACATAACTCTGTGTATCGGTTTTTTTTTATTTCGGTAAAGGGTATTGCCATGGTAACTAAAAATAGAAATTTCTGTGAAATGCTTTCAAAATGCTCCTCCTGTAGTCTTGGTCCAATTTCAATTTGACTTGGCACACAAGTAGACTACACTAAGATACATACATGTAATTCTTCGCTTCAGTTTCTGATTTCAATGAACGGTGTTGCCATGGTTACTAAAAATAGATAGAATATTTTCTGTAAAATTCTTTAAAATAATGCTCTTCCTACAGTTTTGGTCAGATTTCAATATAACTTGGCAAAAAAGTAGACTATACTAAGATACATAATTCTCTGCATCATTTTAGATTTGAATGAACGTTGTTCCTGTAGTTACTAAAAATAGAAATTTCTGTAAAATAGTTTAAAAATGCTATTACACATACAGTTTAAGTTTGATTATAATACAACGTGGCATGCAGATAGACTATACTAAGATCCATTATTGCATTATTGTTTTTAGATCTACTTGTCAGAGACCAGAAAAGCTCATGTTATAGTAAAGTGTCCGTCGTCCGTCTGTCTGTCTGTAAGCTTTTTTTCAAATGCTACGTCTCCTACAGTTTTGGTCTGATTTCAATATACACTATATTTTCAAACTACACTAAGATACGTAATTTAGTGCATCGGTTTTTGATTTCGATGAATGATGTTGCCATGATTACTAAAGTAGACATGTCTGTGAGGTTTCTTTAAAAGGCTACTCCTCCTACTGTTTAGACCCCATTTTAATTTAAGTTGATGCACAAGTAGAATACACTAAGATACATAGAACTAATTGCAAAAGGGCTAATGGATTGCGCTGTTTCTGACGTGCGAACGCTTTGCTTGTCGAGAGGTTTAAATACTACGTCACATTCTCGCCACATCAAAAGAAGTAGCCGAGATCGCTTCTCTCCCACGCTAAAGTCGGTCAGCTGCAATATACATCGCCGACGTTAAACGGTTTCTAGTGAGCATTGACTCACAGATTGTTTTTATTAAGGCAAGCATTTTACATTATTGATTTGTTCTAAAAATTCTGAGAAAATTCGTATTTGAAATGTGCACTTTTTTCACCTGAACTTTGCAAATATGTCAGTGTTATTTTCTAAATTAGGTATAGATATAAAATCTTTAAAAAATTATGAAAAATTTTGTATCATGATATTGTGTTATATGTTTAATTCGCCAAGAATCAATTCAAAAGTTTAAAAAAAAAAGAGCATAGGAAATTTGGAAATTAAATGTAAATTTTAAATTTTTTAAATTTTATTTTATTTTTTCTTCAAAAGTATTATTTAAAGTTTGTTGTTAACATATTTTAATAAATAAATTGACATTGATTAATTTTGATTAAGTTGTATAGCCACAATTGTCAATATATGTAGTTCGGGGTAATTTTTTAAAAAAATAGACCAGAGGATATTCAGATTAGAATATCTTTTTATTTGACTCATGACCATACCAATGTCTCCCCTCTGTTACTTAGCTATATATCTCTTATTTAAAATAAAGTTTAGAAAATAAACATCCAATTATTTTTAGTGTGTTTTTATAATCATTTTTGTTGTCAAGGTTAAGAAAAAATGGTCAATTTTTAAGACGAAAGAGGAAATTCAGGCTGTCGTAGAATGTTGTTGGAATGTACTATCTATGTGTAAAAATAACAAGATGATGTTGATATGTTACCTTTTTTTATACAAAAAAAATAAATAAATTCTGATGATAATTTGTAAGTTTTTTAATACCTCTTTTAACTGGTAGTGGGATTTTTTTTCACAGATTTTACATTTTCAAACAAGGGCATATTCACAGGTTGTTGTCATGGAAACGAATGCATTAATATATATATATTTTTTTTATGATTCTTAAACCACAAACTTGTCCTTGTAATTCAAATTACAGATACTATTTCAGCAAATGTCGTATCCTAAACATGCGAGTTGATTAGGTGAAAATAAGTGAGTGAAGGCCTGTCTTTTAAGATGCTAGTGCTAAAAGACCGTCCATATTTAACCACCCTGCCAATGCCTTTAACTTAGCGTGGAACAAACGTTACTCTAAGCTTCAATCGTACTTAAAGACTCTTAGCCCCCACTGGGATATATCGCCCATACTTTAATGAATCACCATAAGATGTCTCTAAGGCCATACTTATAATATTTTATTTGCTCGCACGCGCCTAATTTATTTAGGTGTGAGTAGTAGGTAGACTTTTCTAGTTTCCTACCGCCAGAGGACTATAGATTTCCGGCCTCTGCGTCTGTCCGTCCCACTTGGTTTTCCGCACTTTTCTAATTACTTGCAGATATTGAACTGAATTTTAATATTTGAGCGTATCTTATTGAGTTACAGATTAAGTTTGAATTTGGCATCGCTTCGTTGATTTTTGACAGAATAATGCCATTTTGATTTTTTTCTAATTGAGACCGGGTTTGTGCAGCGCTGACTTCCGATGGTGAATAAATATGAAGGGAGAACAAGACATTAGAAAAGTAATTTGAATTTTTGTCTTAACATGAATTATTTTATTCGGTTAAAATGAATATTCACAACCTTAAAATCGTGCAGTTTTACCTTGCACTTTGCATTTTATAAAATATCCTGAAAAAAGGAGAACTTGTTAGGGGGCTTGTATTGCTTCTGTAATACTCTCAAAAATACTTGACAAAATTTCATAAATAAATTTCGATTATATACTCTTCAAAAAAAGAAACTTATCGTGGAATTCTAGTGACACATTGAACATCAATATTATTTAGTGAAATGATGCATTGATAAAACAGAAATGTGGTAAACAACAGGAATACTATCTAAATGTCATACTTACTCAACAATTTTGAAATTATAGTCAGTTTAAGACCATTAAAGATCCTAATATTTTATTTGCTCGCACGCGCCTCATCATTTTAGGTGTGAGTGGTAGGTAGACTTTTCTAGTTTCCTACCGCCAGAGGACTATAGATTTCCGGCCTCTGCGTCTGTCCGTCCCACTTGGTTTTCCGCACTTTTTTTCTAAGTACTTACAGATATTGAACTGAATTTAATATTTTAATAATAATTATTGAGTTACAGATCAAATTTGAATTTGGCATCGCTTCGTTGATTTTTGACAGAATAATGGCATTTTGAATTTTTCTTATTCGTTTAATTGAGACCGGGTTCGTGCTGCGCTAGCTTCCGATGGTGAATAAATATGAAGGGAGAACAAAACATTGGAAAAGTAATTTGAATTTTTGTCTTAACATCGATTATTTTATTCGGTTTAACTAAGTATTCACAACCTACAAATCGTGCAGTTTTACCTTGCACTTTGCATTTTATTAAATATCCTGAAAAAAGGGGAACTTGGTAGGGGGCTTGTATTGCTTCTGTAATACTCTCAAAATACTTGGTTTTTTTTTTTTTTTTTTTACAAAATTTCATAAATAAATTTCGATTATATATAGATATTAACTATGTCTTAGATTTCATCTTACTAATCAAACCGTGCAAAAGAAAGCAGTAGCAGTGAGTAGGAATAAAAATGTAATATTGTAAAAAGTAATAAAGTTTGACCCACCAACTGGCCTTCCAGATAAAAAAGAATATTCCCTAATATTTCGGAAATGTGTCTATGTTGTACCTAAAGTAAAGGCATTGTAGATACGACTGTTTACAGATTGTACCTAAAGTAAAGGCATTGTAGAAACGACTGTCTATGGATTGTACCTAAACATAATAAATATCGGTTTGTAGGTCACCTGCAATTTAATCCTCCATTAGCGACCTTTGAAAAAAAAGGGTAAGAAACCTGATAAGAAGTAATTCATATAGAATGTGATTGGAATTAGTGTTATTATTAAAATCAAATCTTCGCAAGCACAATAACTTGTTCTTCTTTCTATAACCCCTTTTTTTTGGCATCGTTAAAAAACTGGTTCTCACTTCCTAGTGAGAATAGTGTGATGGGAAATTGAAATGTTGATATGAATGATGAAGGCCCTCAAAGTTTATTTCAAACATTACACCTACATTCTTTTAAGGATTGAACCTTTGGTTTTGATTTCTCTTTTGAATGAAATAGTTATTTTAATGAAGTAATACATAATTGCATTTTGAGATCTGTCAGTCAAGGTATAATAACGTTCCTGAGAAGGAAATACGAGGATTGAATATTTAGTAATAAAGATTAAGCACTCTCAATCAATTTAGAATGAGAATGCATTGCAAACTTCTACGTGTTTAAAAAATTATGTTTATCGTGTTTTAAGGAGATTCCGCTAACTTAAGGAATTAATTATATAATTTTATGATATAAAATACCTCCAGTAGCCTTATATTATCATTAATCACTAAAGGGCATATCTATGTTATTTATCATTTTATGCCCCAATTAACAAAATTTTGGGTGTATATAGTTTTGCCCCGTCCATTTGATCGTCCGCAAAATCTTTAACCTTGTCCTTAACTTTTGACTTCGTGGGACTTGGGCTTTCATTTTTACGGGTGTATTCATTGTCATAAGATCTTTCTTTGGGTACCACAAAATTTGACCTTATACTTAATATTTAATAATTTACTATTACAGCCATGTCAATAAGCCATGGTACATCCAACAGGGAAGCAATGTCAAATATCAGCTGTCAGTTGTCGACTCCAGAGTGAAAGTGGCTCATTAGAATATAACACCCCCTCGTACCAACACCAGCAAAGCCGACTACCTCAAACCATGGTACGACCGATTCTAAACTTAACACTATGAAACTATTGGCACTGTGAACAACGTGTACATTATATGACACCCCCTCCATATAGTTATAAGAGCAAAGTGCATGTTTTGCTTTGGTAGACCAGATGTAAGTGCCATATCATAAAATTGTATTAAGAGGTGAAATTGGCATTATGTATTAAAGTATCAATGAAATTATTAAATTTTTATTCTGTGGTATAGGCGGAGTTGCGAATAAGACATGGCATTGGTGCCATTCAATAGTCTAGAAACCAAAAGTCTCTGATAGGAATGTAGCTCTACTGGTCTGTTCATGTATTGGGAAAGTAGAACTTGGATTTGATTTTTCAACAGGCAGAAATATAGAATAATGTATTTTTTAAAATATAATTGTGTGCCAGATAAGCAGAATTATGTACCTTAGTGTAGTTTACTTTTGTGCCAAATTATATTGAAATCACAAAAAAATTGACGGAGTTCGTTTTAAATGAATTTTACAGAAATTTCTATTTTGTATTAGCATGGCAAATATAGCTAATTGCAAAAGGGCTAACGGATTGCGCTGTTTCTGACGTGCTAACGCCTAGCTTGTCGAGAGGTTTAAATACTACGTCACATTGTCACCACATCAAAGGAAGTAACCGAGATCGCGTCTCTCCCACGTTAAAGTCGGTCAGCAGCCACATTGGTAGCTTTCAACCAGCATTTGGTGGCTCTCCATATGAGTGAATAGTTATCGAGAGGGACAATTTACAACTAATATTTCCATTGCTAATTTTTTCTCCCTAAGATAACTCTTTGAAAGTTAGCGGAGTTAATTTCTTGATAATTCTACCGGAATGTAAATTAGGCAGGCCGATAGGTCAGCAGCTAAGGAGGCCTAATACACATGCAAATCTCGTGCGCATCTGTCTCTGTGTCTGACGCTAAGGAGGCCAGCTGTGCATGTTAATCTCGTGTGGCTGCTTTTGTGTTTTACGTCAGTGGGCGAGGACCATTGCAATTGGCACGGGAGTCCTCGTGTAATTTAAATTTATGTCTACATTTTTAAAGACTAAATCTACAATTTTATTTCACCATGAAATGGAAATATAAGGAATCAGTCTAGTTAACGGTAGTACAGTATGACAGGGACATCAACAAAAGTGGGAAAAATGGGATAATTTATGCATAACGGGCTTAGATTCCTTAAATTAATCTATTTCATTGACTGTAAGAAAATCAGAGCAAAATATTTTGACTACACAATTACCACAGTCAAACTTTGTTATCTCAAACTCAATTTTACAGAGAGATTAAAAGTGTTATACGAGGATTGAGATATACAGAGAAAATAAAAGTGTTATACGAGAATTGAGATATTCAGAGAGATTAAGTAGCAGGGACTTGAACATATCCATGGTGTTTGAGACGCTTTAAGAAGATGATTGATGTACAGAAGGTGTTCAAAAAGCTCAAGGATTTTTCTTTTCTAGCCCAGCATGTGTCCCGTCGCTGCTTGTGTCCCGTATAATTTCTTTCATGGATCGGAATCTCACCTTCAGTTTTAAGGAATTGATACCAAATAAAACCTTCTTCTACTACACGTACTTACCTTTAAGTTCTTCAATTTCTTTAGTTGCATTTAAAAACTTTGTTTTGAACCTTCTTTTCAGAGATGTCATCTTCTAGTGAATAAAGAAAAAAAACTGTTTGATGCATGTATAATTATGTGTATTTATTTAATGTATAATGGCAAATATAATTATGTGTATTTGTTTTGTGTGTCATGACATGATACTAAATAAAAACTTCTTCTACTACATGTACTTACCTTTAAGTTCTTCCATTTCCTAAGGTGCATTTAAAAACCTTGATTTGAATCTTTTTTTTCAGAGATGGTTTGAATTTTTTCTTCAGTGGTGTTGTCTTCTAGTGAATAAAAAAAAACTGTTTGATGCATACCTTCAGCTTTGGTAAAAAAAAAAGAAAAATGACATGTATAATTATGTGTTTTTGTTTTATGTATAATGACATGTATAATTATGTGTATTTGTTTTATGTACAGTGCTAAAATTTCATTTTCGGTAGCCGATGTTCTGCACACAGATCGTCATTATTTACAAGATGTGCAGATCAAATAAACGATTTTTTTTGTGTAGTTTCAAAGTTTTTTACGAATTAATCTAGCCCGCTGCAGCCATATTTTCTCTGTATCTCTAGGTTTTCTTTTGGATACTAGTGACATGTTTATTTGAGTTTTACCTTTGAAATTACTGCATATACAGCAGTAGTTCGTCTTCCGCGACCTATGTCAAGAAACTGCGTATTTTCTCGATTGTATGTCATAACAGATAAGGAAGAAATACTGGTGGAATATTTTTTCTACATATCCGCTGAACCAGGTATTACATTTTTGACGATTTATTTAACTAAGCGGACTTGACTCGGTATATTGAACATTGTCACTTTTGAAAGCTTTTTGATCTAGAAGAACTAGAATCAGAAGTCTCTGACGAGACTGTAGCTTTACTGGTTTTGAGATATAACATATTAAGAGAATAGTATCAGTTAGGACTTGAAGTTTTACTACAGCAATAAACAGAAAATGATCCATGATAAGGTCTCTTTTTGTAAAAATATTGCATTAACCCTTTAACTACCAGAGATTTTGCGTTTTACTGCAAAATTGACTAAAAAAGTTCGAATAGAAAGTTAGACATTTTCTAGTCACTTTTACATAAAGCAACCTATATATTTTCTGAAAGATAAAATCCTAAAGTATTTAATTACGTAGAGTAAAATGACATTGCGGTTACCATGGCAACGAATAAGACCCATAATTGCCAAAACATCTGTTTTTCTCCTCTTTACTTCCCAGATATGCAATCAAATTTACAAATAACACTTCCATAACAGAAAATTTAGTTATACTATTAAGACAAAGCATATTTTCAATCAATTTTAATTTATACTAGTAAATTTTATTTGAAAGAGAGGGTTTGACAATTACGTAATGTCGTCATCCGTAAGCACGGTAAGGCCTTGTGGCATTGTGCAGCTGTCCGATTGTAATAAGCAATTTTCAAAGATTTTATCGCTTTCCCTTTTTACAGTTTTTGATTGATTTCAATAATTTTTGGTACATCTCATAGAGCACACTTACATACCCAATTCTATATTTTAGTATTTTTATTTCAATGAAAAGTGTTGCCATGGTAACAAAAATTAGAAATTTGAGAAGGGGACATCTTAAGGATTGTTACGATATCAACAAAATGTGGGAAACTATACCGCGTATTCAATATCATGATGCACACTGAAATTACAAATAAAGTTACAAAAATTGACTTTATAAAATGTTGGTCGAAGGGAGGTGAGGAAGAATATTGCTATAAAGACTATCTCATATTTGATATAGTTAAATGTTGATTTGATGTCTTCAGAATTATGCGAGAAAATATCTCGTCTTAAATAACCCTTTTTTCTTCTTCTTGGGAGAAAAGCCACATGTCTTAGATTGATTGATTGTATGTTATTTATGTCCCATTCGAAAAATTTTCACTCATGTAGAGACTTCAACATACACGTACCGACGAAGGGCTTCAAATTTTGACCTTTGATCTTTACTCGGCATTCATGGACATTGAGTGATCTTTATCGCGCCAACGCCGCGCACATCACGAAGGAACAGTTGGTACCCATTTGATGTCGACTTAGGTCAGTCACAGCCGAGATTCGAAGCCGAAACCGTCCTATCACGGAGCGATAGGTATTGGAATCAGTTCCACGTAATTTAAATGTACATATGTAATTCAAAGTCGTTTTCAACATCAACCCCCCTCCTCTCTCCATCTACTAGCGTTTTATCATAGAATAAAATTTCTTGCATGCAGATTCCAGCAATCTGACTCCGAGAATTCCCAACAATCTGTACTCGAACATACAATATCACTAGTTCAATAAGTTTTAAAAAACGGCCATAGGGCCATGGAAAAGAACTACGTACACTGCCTTTCGATTTTATCCTACATTTAACACCTATTAGTTTATTAAAAAGAGAATTTTGCCATAATTTTTATATTGCAAACATGTGTTTACTAGCGATTCGACTAAAGGTCTTATGTATAGATCTTCAAAACAGTATTTGGATTTGAAAAATATTTAAACTTACTACCAAAAAAAAATTGAACAATTTTAATTAAATTAAGAACAGCAAAGCATCGTCTCCCAGTTGAGACTGGGAGATGGTTTGGAATTCCCAAAAATGATAGACTATATAATCTGTGCGATAGTGGACAAACAGCTGATGAGTATCACTACATTTTAGAATGTCATTTTTTCAGAATGCAGAAAGAAATATCTACCTAGTAAATATTGTAATAAATTATTTTTTTTCAAATTTTTAGAATTGTTGTCATCTGCAGACTCTAAAGTATTAATTAAACTATGTACATTGTACTTACATAAATAGAGTATATGAAAAAGTCAGTCCTCGATCATATTTTTTGGTTACTTTATAATGTGAATTTATTTCTGCCATTTCACGTGTAACTTGTATATTGTTTTCCTTGTGTATATTGTACATACATTGTAGAACCTCATGTACCATTAATTTGTTTGAGTGAATTAATTGAATTTGAACTTGAACTTGGAATTTATGTATTAATACGGCATATCCATATTATGGATATGGATAGATGATCCTTTATTTTTTTTCCCATTTGTTTAACTAATGTACATTAAAATATACATATATTTTTCTGCAAAGAGCCCCCCCCCCCCCTGTGAATCTACAAAAGCTTTGGAATGAATTTGTTGAATAAGAATTCATTATTGCTGAAATGAGGATTTTAAAGATATTTTTCGTTGATTTCTGTTGTGAAAACACAATTTTTACCAAAATTGTAAAGCTCTATTAGGCATAATTTCCGGATACGTTTGATTAAACTTTTATCGACTTATTTCCACAGCGTTTTAAAAACAAAAAGGCAACTATGATATAATTCAATAGTGCATTTTACTAATTTTCGTGCGATTAACTGACAAATACTTTACATTCTCGCTCGATTTCATTTATTTTTTGTAACAGTATAATCAACTTTTTCAGCTTCATCTATGCACATACTTGTAATCCCGGCTAATCTGTAAAAGACTATTCAATGAAGGAATTTTTTTGTTAATCCCAAGTTTTTTAATTTTATCAAGTTTGATAAAGCCTTGTTTTTTTTAACTCTGTTGGCTGAAAATATTATTAAGCTAAATGATAGTTCCTGGAAGTATGTTATAGACAAAGACGTAATATCATTTATTCTGTTAACCTCCCCCCCCCTCCCCCGCCGTCCCCAGGGAATTTGAAAAAAAATATCTATACTTAGTGTTAAATAAAATAAAATATTGTTGCACTTGGTTACAGCAGGGTGTAAAATTTTTGAATCGTGATTTAATTATAACGACATACATGTATTATCAGGAGTGTTGGGGCTATTTACTGGTAGACAACGATCAGTCATTGACCTAAAAATAATCTAATATGCAATAGAAATTACAAGTATACCATACAAATTTGTGACCAGGAAAAATCACAGAGCCCTCGGAAATCCAGCGATGGGATTGGGTACCTATAGGAGGAGTAAGCATTCTCTTCGGACATGTGACACTGTAAGCCCTATATATTGATCAGGTATAGACTCAACACCCCAAATTTAGTCAAATTTAGTACCAATTCAAAGGCTTAACTGGGCCTAAATACTAATAACATTTGCAAAAAAAAAAACAATTGTATGCAGTATATAAAAGGAATTTATCAAACCTTCATGCTGTGGTTAATATCTGAAATTTATTTTTTTATTAAATTAAATCTTACAGGCAGAAAATGGACTAAAGACCATGGCTTGAGATACTAGTATTGATTATAAATCACAGTACTCAAACTTGCGAACGCTTGTATTTATAGTTCATAAGTGACATATTAAACGCATTTGCACATGTACATTATGTACATGTCTTTATAAATATATTTATAATAGATACAGAATCATAGATCCAGGAACGCTTTACAGCCCTGTAAAAAATGTACTGTGAAATTGAACGAAATATAATGGGAATACATTTAATTATTAAAGGGGGTGTCCTATCCATCTCATGGTTTACACAGAATAACGAGTTTCTGCAACTCATTGACGACATCTCTCTCTCTCTCTCTCTCTCTCTCTCTCTCCGTGTGTGAAAACGCATTTTTTCTTATTTTTTTTAATTCAAAATCGCAGTGGAAATGTCTGAATCTTAATCCTTAATCTTAATACATGGACGGTCAAGCTTTGTTCCCTTCTGTGTACATACATGTAATAACTATGTTAACAGAAAGAGAAAAAATTCAAACGAAAGTTTCCAGAATTTTATTATCGCCTCATTTCCACGTAATTTGTGTACATTGCGATTAAATGATTTTTTACGGAATTACGGCCTTTTCAATTTTTCAGGGGTTTCCGCACTTTTCTCCTAAACGCTTGCAGATATTGACCTGGTTTAAAGTATAAGGCTTTACCATAGGAAGTTATAGATCAAGTTTGCATTTCGTTCTGCTTAATTGAATTTTGAAAGAATTACAGTATTTTTATCTTTTTAATTTCATTTCATAATTTGTTTAAATATAGGGTTCGTGCTGCACAACATTTATGTCGTGATGCACTCAATTTATGTTCTAAAAGAGATTGTCATGAATTGAAACTTGCCCGATAGATTTCCTAAATTGATTAATTAAAGATAAGTTTGCATTTCGTTCTACTTCACTGATTTCTGAAGGAATTGTTGTTTTGTTTTTTTAGGTCACCTCCACTACTGGATCAATCGGCAATCCTCGGCTGACTCCGCTACGCTCCATTCAAATCATTCTGTGCGAGGTACGAGTCATCCGAGGAACTCCGAGTGCTACTGGATTAATGTATCATGATTTGAAACTTGCTGGATACCTTTATAGTGACAAATATAGATCAAGTTTGATTTTTTCTGGTATAAAATTTTTGTTCAAATGGCAGTCAAAGATGTCACGAGTCTTTCTTTGTAAGGCAGATCCAATATATTTCATTCATATTCAAGTAATAACTGAAATGTCCATATTTAAGTAACAATTTTTCATACACAGGCTCTAATAAAATGACACACGAAAGAGAAAAAGGGAACCCGGTAGGGGAAATCTATTGCTTATGCAATACTCTCAGAATGCTTGTTAATATTGGTCATGTCATACTTTGAATGAAGGGGTCCAGGGGATGAAGCCCCCTGAAGCTCGTGGGTTTTTGTGTATTTTAAGAGGAAAACCAGGCACAACTATGTAGGAATTGGTTAGTTATGTTCCAAACTGTGACATAATTAATACTAGTCATATCATAATTTGAATGAAGGGGGCCCAGGGGGCGAAGCCCCCTGACGCTCATGGGTTTTCGTGTATTTTAAGAGTAAAACTAGGCATAAAAATATTGGTATTGTACTAAAGTATGGTAATATTAATATTATTCATATCATACTTTGAAAATTAGGGTAGGGGTCATTCTCATGAACGCCTTCCTTAAATCCGCCACTGTATACTTTGTATTATTTATTAGGAAGTATACTTCTTTGAGGTGTTTAAAGTGTGTGTGCTTGTATTTAATGTGACTCATCAAATCTACTGAATGCACATTGCCATGCTGATCAACTGACTACAAGTATCCAGTCTGGTAATATGATTTTAAATACTATTTGGTTCTAAAATGGCGAGCGAAGCGAACCAAAAAAAAAAATGCTGGATTGAAGATTCTGAGGTTAAATTACACGGAAATAAAAAGGTTTTTTCACAATATTTAAATATAATAAGTCAAGGTCAGATTATTTATTTTCTTTGCAGAGGGGGACAGATTATTTATTTTCAACATTTCAGGGATAGATTATTTATTTCCAAAATCTGCCAGCCACCCCCCCCCTCCCCCTCAGAATCAAATGGTCGTCCCCTTAAGATACATATATTTTAGTGCATAGGTTTTTTTGATTTCGATGAACGGTGTTGCCGTGGTTACTAAAAATAGAAATTTCTGAAACGCTACTTCTCCAACAGTATTAGTCTGATGTCATTATAACTTGGCACACAAGTAGACTACACTAAGGTACATAAGTTTGCATATCAGTTTTTGATTTCAATGAACGGTGTTGCCATAGTTACTAAAATAGAAATTTCTGTGATATATCTTTTAAACGCTACTCCTCTTACAGATCTGGTCTGTTGGCAATGGCTTTTTTCTCTTCCTTTGTCATTAGTACAAACATAAGAGCTTCAGTCTCGACGGAGATTTTAATGTTTAAAAAAGTCGGTTCGTCGGATTCGTAAACAAACTTACAAAGTAATGTATTATTAAAATCCCCCTATACACCATTCTATCTGGTAAATTTTTAAGAGTTAGTGCCCTTTGTCTAAAGGTGGCGCTGTAAGCGGCAGCCATTACGGTGCTGATAACTTTCCTAGTGTAAACATGCCGTATGAGAAAGGCGGTGGAAGACACTGTGTGATTATAGGTTGTAACAACAAGTAGAGCTTTTTAAAAAAGCTCACCGTCTTAAGCAACAATCTTAAACAGTTAATTGATCTACAGCTATCAGGCCGTATAATTCTTTTGAATTTCTTGATCTTGTTCATTAGCTTTTAACTGGCATTAGCCCTACCACGGTTGCCGCTCGGTCATCTCCGTAAACTTTGACTGGCCAAGAGCTTTCTCAAACCTCGGCTGATTCCATTCCATTCTTCAAAAAAGAAGGGGTAAAGAATAATAACAAATTGTAAAATCTGCGAGCAATAATAATCAAATTTAATTTGAAATGAATTTATTTTGCAATAAAAATTGCAATAAAAAAAAATATCGTGTCATTAAGAATTAACTACTGCTGTTTCGTTGTTCGTTTTGTCATTTTTTTAAGATTGAAAATCTTGCAAAATTGTTAAGTCGTACGAAAATTAGATTATCAGAAAGTTATCTCCTTTGTCTTGAACAGCATTTCAACCAATGAAATAATTGAGAATTTTCTCATCATGCAATTTCTACCAATCACAAAACAGGGGAAGTGCATGGTCCGAAGACTGTGAAAACTTCAACTAAACGATACCGTCTACCAACGGAAATTATATCTATGGAAGGTGGAAGTGTGTGTCGAACATGGCATAAAACATGAAGACTGCCCATGCATGCCTCCATTTCGATTGTTCTGCGTGCCGAGCCAAGAGGAGGCCAAGATGCGATGGCTCAAGGCCATTTATAGGAAAAATTACACACCAGGGAAAAAGATCAAGTAATTTAATTTAAACACAATGTACATTGTATTTTTAAAAAAATGTAATGTAATTAATTCTACAAAAGCAGTGAAACATTTTCACATTTAACTAAGTTACTGTTGTATGAATATAAAAGTAAATCATATAATTTGACGGCTTTCTCAGTTCTGTGTATGTTTACAGGTGTGCTCGGTACATGTTATTGATGGCTGCCCCACTGTGCTGAGTCCTGACCCCCAGCTTTTTCTGGGATATGACAAAGAGGTGCATGTTTATTGTGAAAATTTGTATAGATTTCCATTTAATCTTGTTTTAAAGTTGTTTGTTTATTTACAGATATAAAGAGCATTTTGTCCATGATCATAATAGAATAGTTCAGTATTTGTCAAACTGTTATGTGAATTTACAGTTTGCATTTACAAACAACTATTTTGTATTGTCATTCATTCATCACCAGTGATTGTCTGCAGGCCAGAACAATGATTGGATGACGTAGCATTCCGATGTACAATTTCTCAAGATGGTGCTGGTCATCACTGGAGTTTTTAAAGTTATGTAATTTTTCAATATGTAGGGTTGTAAATTTATGATTTAAACAGGTAAAACGTGGCAGAAGAAAAATTGAGAGACATGCTGCTGACAAAGAGAATACATGTGAACCCCAGGATGAAGAGGAACATTTTGGATTTGCTGCAGAGGACAGAGGAGTAGTCGTTCCTACCACGAGTACCTCAGCCTCTACTCAGACACAACCTGTGATTGTCCATCAACAGCTGGGAGAGGCCTGTGTCACCTACAAATCTTGTTCAAATGTAGAAACACAAACTATTGACACTTTGCATGCCGGTCTCATCCAATACACCACAGCGGGATTTGAATCCATGACGTAAGGATAAGCCACTCCAGAGCAGACGCTCTAACCACTACGCCACACGTAGTGGTCACAATAAAAGAAAAGATTAAAAACTAACTAAGAGACTTTTAATATCTTCTTGTGTGATCTACCGTATAATATAAGTTGAATTTTTAAGCAAAACGAAAATTGAGCGATTTACCCGTAAAAAAAACTTGAATGAGAAGTAAAACAAGCTTTTTTGTTTGTATGTTCTTAGAAAGATAACCGATACATCTAATCATGGAATGAATTGTCAGCTATATAAAACTTTGGTGATACTAGTACTTCGCTAAAGATGCTCAATGTGAATTCTCACTAAACACAGTGTATCTACCTAACTTGTATAATTAATACAAATCTGCATTACTTCACTGTTTTTGACAGAATGAGGAACTGGAAAAAGAAAATAAAAGATTGAGACACAAGATACCTTTGATAAATTAAATCACAAGAGAATCGGAAAGCAATTCTAAGTAAAATTGATATGGTTATGTTTTAATAAAAATTATAAATTTGACGGAATGAAAAACTTAAGAAAAAAATAAAAATCTGAAAAGAAAACTGCGCTTGGTTAGATCTATTTCCAGTGACACAGAGAGCAGTTCTGAATAATGAGGTAATGTTGTAATAAAAATAATAAATTTGGATCCACCAACTGAGTGGCGTCCTGGATAATCTAAGCTTTTTGAGCATCTCCTTTAAGCTCTCCCTACACCTACTGAGTTCTAGAGGCTGAAGTCAAGCAACAGGTAGAACTGTCTAACAGGCAAAAATACCCCCTGCTGTTTTTTTTTTTCAGAGAATTTTTTTTTCTTTTTTGGTCTGAGCACTGTTTATAATGGCCATCAATTTTACACGTAGCAAAAGAGAAAAATGATGGCATACATGTACGCAGGCTCAAGACTGGGGGAGGTCCATCATCAGTGCCCCTCACTGAGGCAGACAAGGCATTGTACCAGGCGATGGATACTCGACCCACCATTGTTTGCTTGGTGGTTGGTGGGAGGCATTGTAACCGATGTTTATTAAAATGTAACTTATTTAAGAGGTAAAACTTTGCCATAGTAAAATTTTCCTTCTCTAGTAGAGTCAAAAATATTAAAAGTGTCATATTCTGGGACCTGATCATGAAGAGCTAATGAGCAAAATCAAAAATTAAAGAAAAAAAAGTGTCAAAGAAGAGAGAGAGGATGCTGAAAGCGAGGTGATGGAACTGAAGAGGAAGTACGACAAATTCGAAGCCGAGAAGAAAAATCACACAGTGATTTTTATCGTGCTGCAGGTATTGCAACATGAGGCCTTGGTTTATACGGTTCGTCCAATAGACCGGTCTCCGCGTCCTACAGTGGGATTGGAATCCGCGAAGTAAGGATAAACTCCTTATCTCGCCACTCTAGATCAGACCACTACGCCACGCGGCGAGCATAATGAAAAAATGATAATAAAAATGAAATTTGATACTTTTAATATCTTCTTCTGTGATCTACCGTATTAGTTAAGATATTAAGCAAAACGAAAATCTAACTATTTGTCCAGGCGCGGATCCAGAATTTTTTTCGAAGGGGGTTCACCCAGTAAAAAAAATGTCCAATCCCAGAAATTTCTTGACAAGCAAAAAACAATTAACTTGCCAAAACGTGAAAAACCTATTTCGTAGGGAGGGGATGTAGTCTATGACTTTTATTGCCTAAAAAATCTTTCACTTTTCATACCTATTTCACACACATTCATGTTCACCAGGGGGCTCAGCTTTTTTCAGAGGGGGGGGGGGGGCTTGTCATATATATATACCGTGTAAATTTTAGAGGGGTCCTGACACCCCCCACCCCTTAGATCCGCGCATGATCCTTTCGAAATTGGTATTACCTTTTAATGAGAAGTAATTTAAAGTTTGTGTGTTTGCTTAAATGATGACCGTAACATCTAATTACGCTAAAAATGCCAAAATTGAATCCTCACTAAAATACAGTGAATCTGTTTAACTAGTTTAATTAATACGAATCAGCATTACATCACTGTTTTTGACAGATCGAAGAACTTAAAGAAAGAGTAAAAGCTTAAAAAAGGAGGAGACAAGATCAGAAAAGAATATTTAGATCGATCATCTTGATGAAAGTAATGATTCAAGATGAAATAAGCAACGATTCAGATTAAAGTAATGTTCTGATAAATAAAAAGCAATTGACATGCTGGGCTAGAAAAGAAAAATCCATAAGCTTTTTGAGCATCTTCTGTACATCTATCATTTTCAAGTATTAAATTATTTTTAGTACAACTTCGGAATCTGGAATACTTATACATGCATCTTGAACACCATAAATTTGTCCCTGCAACTAATTCTCTCTGAATATATCAATCCTCGCATAACACTTTTATTCTCTCACTGCAGTTGAATTTGAGATAACAAAGTTTGACTGTATTTATTTCGTAGTCAAAAGATTTTGCTCTGATTTTTTTTTATAGTCAATGATATAATATTAAGTAATTGTATATTGTTTAACGAATTATGGACTCGTTAAAAGACGCCACCAAAAATATTTAATTATTAGGTAATTTTCTCTCCATGTTTAATTTTTTTAACAGACAACGTTGTTTTACGTGGAAAAATGGGGGAAAGGTGGGTGGGTAAAGGCAACAAAATTACGAATTTTTAATTATATCTTATACAAAAATAAAATATTTGGGGAGTAACATTTATAGAATGATTTATAGACTTATTTCTTTAAACCCATTACATCACTGTTTTTGACAGGAAAAAGAACTGAAAGAAAGGTGTGAAAAGCAGAAGAAAAAGATACGTGAATTGAAAGCCAGATTTCGCTTAAATGATACCATAACATTTAATGATCGAATGAGTTGTAAGTTATATAATTATACTTTAGTGATCCTAATTCCTCGCTTAAAATCTGAAAATTGAATCCTCACTAAAATACAGAGAATCTGTTTAAACAGTCCACCTCGCTAAAAATGCCAAAATTGAATCCTCACTAAAATACAGAGAATCTGTTAAAACAGTTTAATTAATAAAATCTACAATACATCACTGTTTTTGACAGGAAAAAGAACTGAAAGAATATGTGTAAATCAGAAAAAGAAGATAGGCCAACTGAAAGCGAGATTTCGATCCGTGAAAGTAACGATTCCGGATGACATAAGATTTATGTTAAAGATAAACTCCAGAAAAAATTAAAAAAGAAAAAGAGAAGGAGGAAAGAGATCAAGGGAAGATTCCGATACCTTATGAAGGCAATGATTGAGTCAAGCGACTCAAATTCTAATTGAGGTTATGTTGTTATAAATTAAAAGCAATTTGGCGTCCTGGGTTAGAAAAGAAAATTCCCTAAGCTGTCTGGGCATCTTCTGTACATCAATCATATTCTTAAAAGATTTTTATTATACGTACTGTGTAGAAAGTAAGGAAATTTCTGTGATCCAGGATTTTAATGCAGATAAAGTCGTTTCTGCTGCCTCCACCCAGTTTACGAAAAGAATGAAAAAAAAACTGCTGGATTCAAATGTAGATTGTGTGTGTGCTTAAATGAAAACCATAACATCTAATACTGTATACAGGGTTATTTTCGCCGTTTCACATCTGAAAACAAATTTGCCCCGTTTTTAATTCGCCAAAAAGGATTTTTGTTTAAGATATTATACAGTTTACTTTGAATTCGCCCCGTTTTAAATTCGCCCACACCAGAATAGGGCAAAGGGGGCGAACATTCCCCTGTATACAGTACCTCGCGAACATCGAATCCTCAATAAACTTCAGGGAGTCTGCTTAAACAGTATATTTAATACATATCTGCATTACATCACTTTTTTCATACATGCAAGGAGGTGCCGGGGACCTTGTCACCCCGGGGGCGAGTCCTTAGATAAGACTGTATAAGGCGAGGCCCCTTGTCGCAGGAGGTGCTGGCACAAAAAATATTTCTTTGTCTATCCAAACACAGAGAGAGATGAAACTAAGAGCGAGGTGATAGACCTCGAAGAATGAATTGAAAAAGAAAGAAAGACATGTTAACTATGAGTAGAAATTTCGGTGAATTTCTTGTAAAACCCAACTTTTCCTACAGTTTTGGACTGATCACATTATACTTGGCACAAAAATTGACTACATCAAGATACATAACTTAATGCATCGGTTTTTGATTTCTATGAACGGTGTTGCTCTGGTTACTAAGAATAGAAATTTTCGTGAAATGCTTTCAAAATGCTTCTTCTCCCACAGCTTTAGTCTCATTTAAAATGAACATGGCACAAGTTGCCCTAAAAAGAGACTTCATCAAGGATCATTATAATATTTATCGCTGTTGTAAAGTTTTGAATCCAAATGAAACAGGAAACAGTCTTTTATAACCAGAAACTCTTAATATCTCGTATAACACTTTTCTCTCGGTAAAGTTGAGTTTCAGAAAAGAATATTTCGTAGTCAAAGGATGTTAATTCTGTTGTTTATATAGTCACAATAAAATAGGATTTATTGTAATTTTGTTCAACGTACCTCTTGAAACATTTTTCACTCATATGGACACGCCACCAATTGCTGATGGAGAGCTACTAATTTTGTCCTATACTTGGCAATCAGGTCCATTGAGCATGGAGGGATCTTTACCGCGCCAGCACCTATTGCGACATGAGATCTCAATTGTTTTCCAAAAACAACAGTGGAATTTGAATTCGCGACGTAAGGATTTACTCCTTACTTCACGACTCTAGAGCAGACGTGAAGTAAGATAGCCGCGGCATGGAGATGTAGCGGGCGACCTTAATTAAAGAAAAGAATTAAATTAATATCTTCCTGTCTGAACTACCGTTTAAGTAGAATTTCCAGCGAAAATGTAGCAACAGGGGGAGGGGACTATTAGAAATGTTATTTAATGTGAAAAAAAATGGTATTTAAAAAAAAATATTGGCATTGAAAATCATTAGCCTCTTCCCTCCCATGTTCTTTTTGCTCCCCCTCAATCCACTTTGCCCCAAGGATGAAAATGAAACTACTGGATCGCATGGAAAGAAAACAACGCTTGGTTAGATCCATTTCCAGTTACTCGGAGAGCCGTTCTGAATATAGAGGTTAGGAATAAACTGACTATATTGATGACAATGGTCAGATACATGGCTAGTGCAAAAGAAAGCAGTAGCAGTGAGTAGGAATAAAAATGTAATATTGTAAAAAGTAATAAAGTTTGACCCACCAACTGGCCTTCCAGATAAAAAAGAATATTCCCTAATATTTCGGAAATGTGTCTATGTTGCCCATATGTCTTTGTAAAACTTTGGTCGGCCATTGTGGCTACGCCTTACCCCAGGGAGTCGTAATTTGAACAAACTTGAATCTACCATACCTAGGTGCTTCCACGCGGGCGACAGTAGTTGGTGGAAGTATTAAGCCAACTCTTGTAGGGATGGCGGATCTATACCAAAGAATGTATCGGTCTCGCTATAAAAGAGTCTAGTGTGGTAATTTGTAAGGATTGACGCAACTCTATAATACTATCAAACAGGCTGTAAATGCGGTTTTTGAATCTTATAATCAAGAAAAGCAAGGAGATTTAAAATTTTCCTGAAAGTCTATTCAACACACACTCTCAATGCCGACATGCTTTTGTTAAAGCGCATCTAATTCGCTGAGATTACACCTCAGGTAGTTACACATGAAGGTATTAGGTTAGGCAAAAATGGGTATGCGGGGTCACCGCAGAGGGAGTACACATCATTATTTCGTTTTGAAATATATTGCTGCAGTTGATGCTGAACGTCGCTTTCTCGTATTTAAACATTGATCCAAATCTCCGATTCTTTCATCCGAAATGGAGATCGTCGTCGCCATTAATAGAATATTCCTGGTCACTAAAAGGCTTTTTAATCTGTACTTCGTTTGGAGAAAAATCAAACACCGAGTTAACCTCAATTCGTATCATTATGCAAGTCGTACCTGTATTCTTCAACTTGTACGCAGTCCTTTCGTGGTGTAATGCATATCTATGATTGCTAATGCGTAATTGTACGTTCTATTTTAATTTTCATTGCGTATTTTGTAAAATTAAATGCGTATTTCTGCAAATACGCTCATTATCTGGAGCTCTGCTGTCAGGTGTCGCTATACATTGGAATTTAAGACCAAGGACTCTCTTCTGGCCATTAAATACTAACTGCTGATGAGACTGAGGTCTGCAAAGCCGTCTCAACGTTCCGTTTATAAAACGCCAGAAATTTGATAGCGGGCTCCGCAATTACTTATCGCTGTGGCCATTTCATCAAGGTTTGCCTGCAACAACCAAAGTTGATTTAAACTCTCAGTTCTGTGTCCGTGATTTGTATGGATGAAATTGAGAACAGTGTTAAAAATGAATGACAATTCAGCAGTTGATCTCCCAAGTATATGGGAGTGGTTTTGTAATCTATTCGGGTACGCTAATCGGCGAAGGAGAAAATACACCAACCCTCTGTTCCAGAACATAAGACCTGTTTTGGTATACAATCTTGCTTGGTAAATCTAACGCTTCAAACAAAATATTTAAGTCTTCTCTATTAAATCTAAACAAGTAACGGAACTGGTCATTCTTTAGTTTATCAATCTCTAACTTCCGATAAACTGATGAATTTCATTAAGAAAGGCACAATGGTAAAAATCAGCCTATGTGTTATTACTGATTTTTAACAAGTTACCGTTTTCCCAAACAATTGACGACTGCATTATTAGATGTCATGTTATAATACTCAGTAACTACATGACTGTTTTAAAATTTAAGCGCCACGTGCTTAACATAGAGATCCCCTAATTATTTTAACTACTTTCTTGTTTAAATTTATGAGTATTCAATCTCTTTACACTTGATTTCTAATCATGTGCGCGTGTGCTAAAAAAAGTAATTGAAACTTCTTTGAAATAAAACTCGGACTTACTAGCAAAATAAACCAGTATTATTTACCGCTGTCGGGGTTCATTTTATTATGCAAGCACATAGAAACATTTTTATATGTTAATTAAACATTAAAGACACCTTTATTTGCACAACAAATACGTAACCTATCAATTTTTCAGGTGTGGATCGAGATTATTAGATCGGAACTACATGTACTATTTATCATGATGTTTAACATTGGTTGGGTAAATTTTAAAAAACTATACGCTCACTGTCCAATAAAAAGTGATTTATAGCTCTCAAGGCGAAAATGCCCAGAAGCATCTGAAGCATCGAACAGACCATCGTTGTCGCCTGTTTGCCTTGATGACGGGATCACTTTGCCTGCCTTGAGAAGTCTTTTGCTAATTACTGTGCACAAACTCAATAAGAGCACTTTGCTTCGACTTCGGCAAGATCTCGCGACTACGGATTTTCTAAGACGTCCTGTATGGAGCTTTCCGGCTAGACCTTGACCGCTCTTGGCAAGACCACACAGAGCGCATGATCCCTTAGTAAGGAGAGATAGGGGATTGGCGGATTAGCTGATAAGTCTTAACACGCAAAACAGCCTCATCTATATTAACACGGGGTATTCTAGCAGTCTCCTTCCAGCTGGTACATCTTGACATCCCATTGCAAACCGCAGGACTGCATGCTCCTTAAACACTTGTACCGGAACTCCCACCCCTAGAGCATGTTGCACGGTCCCTATGACGCGATCGCACCACTGCTCTAGACTCGCCAGTCTGCTTGATCATGGAGTTAAACTCAACCTGCGAGGCAGCGTGCCCTTCCCAAAACGCTGCTCAAACCGAGATACTATTTCAGCAAAGGTCGTATCCTCAACACGCGAGTTGATTAGGTGAAAATATGTGAGTGCAGGCCTGTCTTCTGAGATGCTAGTGCTAACAGACCGTCCTTATTTAACCACCTTGCCAATGCCTTTAACTTAGCATGGAACAAACCTTACTCTAAGCTCCAATCGTACTTAAGACTCTTAGCCCCCACTGGGATATATCGCCCATACCTTAATGAATCACCATAAGATGTCTCTAAGGCCATACTTATAATATTTTATTTGCTCGCACGCGCCTCATCATTTTAGGTGTGAGTGGTAGGTAGACTTTTCTAGTTTCCTACCGCCAGAGGACTATAGATTTCCGGCCTCTGCGTCTGTCCGTCCCACTTGGTTTTCCGCACTTCGCTTATATTATCCAGGACGCCATGCAGTTTGTGGGTCCAAATTTATTATTTTATTACAACATTACCTCAATCTTCCTCCTCAGAGGTGGAGCTACTTTCATACTCCCTACCGCTGGCACCCACCGGTCGTAAAAATTTTTTCATTTTCTTTTTTCAGCTCTTGGTTCCTCTTAAGGATTTCTGAAAATGCTGAAAAGGCTAAGGGGATTTTCTTTTCTTACCCAGCATGCCAATTGCTTTTAATTTATTACAACATTACCTCAATCTTCTCTCATAATGGCATCCGGTATTAATATTTTCGTAGCACGAAATCTGCGCTTCAGTTCCTTTATTTCTTTCTTCTGTTTCTCACAGAGTTGTTTCAGTTCTTTTTCCTGTCAAAAACAGTGATGTAATGCAGATTCGTATTAATTAAACTGTTTAAACAGATTCTCTATATTTTAGTGAGGATTCAATTTTGGCATTTTAAGCGAGGTGTTAGGATCACAAAAGTTTAATATCGCTAACAACTCATTCCGTAATTAGATGTAATGATTATCATTAAAGCACACACAACGCTAAATTTACTTCTCTTTAAAGAAGGTACCTTTTAAAAGTCCTTTTAAAAACAAAATTGGTGGCGTCTTCATATAAGTTAATAATTCTAGAGAGGGAGGTTAAACAATACACAATCACCTCGTACCGGTATTATTTCATTGACTATAAAAAAAAATCAGAGAAAAATCTGTTGACTACAAAATAAATACAGTTAAACATTGTTATCTCTAACTCAACTGCAGCGAGAGAATAAAAGTGTTATACGAGGACTTATATATTCAGAGAGATATAGTAGCAGGGACTGGTTCATATCCATGGTGTTGGAGACACATGTATTAGTATTTCAGATACAGAAGTTTTATTTCAAAAAAATAATCTCCTACTTGATTTCATACTTTTTGATGCAGACTACAAGTAGCTGATTTTGTGTTGTTAGATACTTTACCTCCTGTTGAAGTTTTTAATTCTTATTTTTCAATCTCTCATTCTCTCTCATTCTGCATTTTCTCTTTTTCTTTATTTACTGATTGTAATCTCTCAACTTCTCCTATGATTTTATAAAAAAAAAAAGAAGAGAAATTCATCAAAGGGTTTATATACAGGTCTAGTCTTGTTTTACCTGATAATGTAAATCATTAAAATTGATGCAGAAAAATTAATGCCATTGGATTAAATAATACATACTGGTTTAAATCTTACTTGTCAAATGAAAAGCAATTTGTATAATGACATGTATAATTATGTGTACTTGTTTTATGTATAATGACATGTATAATTAAGTGTATTTGCTTTATGTATAATGACATGTATAATTATGTGAACTTGTTTTATGTATAATGACATGTATAATTAAGTGTATTTGCAATGCGAATAGAAAATATCATCCTACGCTCACTCCCTCCTAAGTCTTTTTAAACATGTTTGATAACAGGGAATATTCAGGTTATTCTTCGGTTGATATCTTTTCAAGAAATTTATGTTTATAGATGGGTAACCTATTAAGCTAGCCCGGATAAAATTGAAAAAAAAAAAATCAAGAGGCCCATGGGCCTTATAGGTCACCTAAGCATCATGCAACAACTTTCAAATGATTGAATTTGGTTCATGTTTTAAGCTAGATACTATGACATTCACAGTTTTGAAAGAGGCACCATTGTTAATCATAATTATACACTTAGCGATTGTTTAGTTTGTTTACTTAATATGGATAAGCAGGGCAGGGGAACAAAAAAAGTATGTCAACTAATCAGTAATATTCAGCAATAATCAGGAGTGCTCCTACCACACATGAACCCCTGAACCTAGGTCTACACATAATCATTGCACAATTTATGAAAAGGCACACTTGCTTATCAAAAATGTTTGATTCATACCAAGGAGCAGATTTCAAACAATTCATTTTAAGTATAAAAGTAGAGCCCCCCCCTCCCCATTTTGGTATCCCTGACCCAGGGGCCTTGAAATTCACAATTCTGGAAGAAGAGCCCATCCCATCAAAACTATGTAAATAGTTCATTCTGCTTATTACCCAGAAGTAGAGAAAAAGATTTTCATACATGTAATGTATTTTCACCATATAATCATCATAGAGCCACATCCTAACACCATAACCCCTGACCCTTGGGGCACAATTTTGGTAGAAGAATTCTTGCTCATTATAACCAAGTCCTTAAGTAGATTATTTAATACTCAGAAGCAGAGAAGAAGATTTTCAAAGATTTAATGCATTTTCACTATATAATCAATAGAGCCCCGCCCTAACACCAGAACCCCTGACCTTGGGGCCATGAATTTCACAATTTTGGTAGAGGCACTCTTGCTCCTCATAATTATGTTCTTAGTCAGTTTATTCAATACTCAGGAACAGAGAAGAAGATTTTCAAAGATTTAATGCATTTTCTCTAGAGAATCAATATAGCGCCGCCCTTACACCAGAACCCCTGACCCTGGGGCCATGAATTTTCCAATTTTGGTAGAGGCACTCTTGCTCATCAAAACTTTGTACTTAGTTTGTTTATTTAATTTTTGTTGTTTAGTTAATACCTAGTAGCAGAGAAGAAGATTTTCAAACATTTAATGCATTTTTACCATGTAATCAATAGAGCCCCGCCCTAACACCAGAACCCCCGACCCTGGGGCCATAAAATTCACAATTTTGGTAGAAGCATTCCTGCTCATCATAACTTTGTCCTTAATTAGATTATTTAATACTCAGAAGCAGAGAAGAAGATTTTCAAAGATTTAATGCATTTTCCCTATATAATCAATAGAGCCCCACCCTAACACCAGAACCCCTGACCCTGGGGCCATGAATTTCACAATTTTGGTAGAGGCACTCTTGCTCATCATAACTATGAACTTAATTAGTTTATTTAATACTCAGGAGCAGAAAAGACGATTTTCACCTAGTCGTTAAAATGGGTAGCAACTGTTCCTTCGCCATGCGCTCGGCACTTTGAAGTGAAAGTTGCGGGTCCTTCGGATGAGACCTTAAAAACCGAGGCCCCGTGTCAGCGGCAGGCGTTGGCACGATAAAGATCCCTCACTGCTCAATGGCCCTGAGTGCCGAGTAAAGGTCAAAATTTGAAGCCCTTCACCGTCATACGGTGACGTCTCCATATGAGTGAAAAATGCTCGAGAGGGACGTTAAACAATATACAATCAATCAAAGAATTAATGCATTTTCACTATATAATCAATAGAGCCCCGCCCAAACACCAGAACCCTTGACCCCGGGGCCATGAATTTCACAATTTTGGTTGAGGACTCAATGCTGATTACAATCATACCAACAGTTTGACTGCTTGATGTCCAGGAGTAAAGAAGATTTTTAAAGATTGCACTAATTCTAGTGGTTTTTGCCCCACCCTCAAGGGGGCAGGGACCACGAAATTCACAATCTTTGTTCCCCTTTACTCATAGATGCTATATGCTAAAATAGGTTGAAATTGGTTCAGTGGTTTCAGAGAAGAAGCTGAAAATGTTTAAATGTTTACGAACGACGGACGACGACGGACAAAAACAGATAGCAATAAGTTTACTCAGGTGACCTAAAGTGTATAATACTATTATACGTAGAGTACATTGCCCGGGGTACTGGCAAGTATCCTGGACCCTATACTTAGACCTTCATATTTATACAGGGGAAGAGTGTTGTTGTTTAAGGATGACGTTTACTCAAGTTTCAGAAATCAGAAAGAAAATTTTATAAAATATGATATGTTAAATCAAAAATTGTTCTAAATGGATAAAATTAGAAAGTTTAAACTCAATTTCAATTTCATATTCTATTCTTTGAAGAAAATATACAGGAACAAAAGTCGGTGTATGGTGATGCAGAGGAAATTCTGACTAAATTTTCAAATTTTCATTTTTATCAAAATCTTTTATTTTTTGCAATATAAATCACAATGTAAAGGTTACAACTTTTTAAAGACATCATTTTGCAAATTTTATAGTTCTTAAAGCTTATACATTATTTAAAATGATAGAATGCTATTAGACAAAGAAATTCAAAAATAAGAACAAAAACCATTTCAGGCAACATATCTCAATAATTTGATCATTGACCCCATATAATGTAAATACCATAAGAGTTACGGCAACAAAAGTAATATGAGGCTATAAATAATTTAGAGTTCTTATCAGTCAGATTTGATAAATATTCGATTAAAAATGGGGAAAAATAATAATTTTGACAGAGGAAATTCGGACTGTAATAATTATCATCTTTTTGTCCCAAACTCAAATCCTTTTTTCATATGAAGCAACACTATTCAATTTCTGTAATATTTCATTATTTAAAGAGTTTTGTTGCTTGTAATATTTTGTGAGTGAAGAAAAACTTTGTCATAGTGTGAAAAATTGAGGTATTTTCTGAGAAATACTCAGGGGCCACTAGCATGAAAACGAGGTCATTGACCTAGTTATTTGAAATTGAAATTTAACACAAGAAATATATGTGTACAATGTGCAATAGGTGGTTTTTCGTTCTTATCAGTGGAATTTTTAGTCATCTGAGTAAAGGTATACCTTAACGTCCCTCTCGAGAATTTTTCACTCATATTGAGACGCAACCACTTGCCGATGGAGGGCTACAAATTTTGTCCTATGCTCGGCACTCAGGGCCTTTAAGCGGTGAGGGATATTTTTCGTAACAGCACCTACAACGACACGGGGCCTCGGTCTATATGGTGAAAACCCAGTAAAATGTTATTTTAATTAGAGTACATTGCCAAGGGGGAGGGGGAGGGGTCTGGCAAACATCCTTGACCCCATATTTAGACCTTCAATTTTTTACAGGGGGCGGGGGTATTGGAGGGACCCTTAGACTGTCAAAAGGAATTCACGTTATAAGGCCGAAAACCTTTTTAGCTTCACCGGCATTTATTGCTAGCGCTATTGCTTGCTTCTCCATATGCGTGTAAAATTCTCGAGAGGAACGTTAAGCAATACACAGTCAATAGGAACATTCTCAGCAGTTATCTCTCTCTCCCCATTCATTCTTATCCATATTGAAGGAATCCACCCCACCACCCAACCTCCGAACCAGAAGACATACAGAACCAAACTTAGCATTAAAATATGTATTTCTGCCTTCTATGCTATCATACTAAATTTGAACTTAATTTGGCAACCATAAAAAAGTTATAAGAAAAAAACAGAAAATTTGTGGATGAGAGAATGACAGGCGGACAGACAGAGTGATTACTATAGGGCACCCACGAATCCTTGCAGGGCCCTAATTATTCATGCGTAGGACATAGCTGTATAAGTAAGCTGTAGTAGAAATTGTAATTGACAACACATCATCGATATATCTACGAGGGTATATAAAGCTGTATAAGTAAGCTTATTAGTAATTTAATCGACAATACATCGTCGACATATTAACAAGGGTATGTTAAGGCTACCCACAGAGCAAAATTAGGTGAAGTTACACTTTTTTAAACACATGTTACACTGATAAATCGGAAAAAGTCATGGAAATTTTTTTTTGCTATCATTATGCATATAAAGTGATTTTCAATTGTAAAACGACTACAAAATCACTTTAGATAAAAATCAGGGAGCTCTCACAACATGGCTTGGACCCAGCTTGGCGGAAACGCAGGAAGAGAGAGATAGATGGGCTCCCGAGCCCGATGCCAATTACAAAATGAAAACACCCCAATATACTCGACATTCCCCATCCGACATGGTGGAGGTCATTTGCAATTTAAAAGTAAACAACAATTTGACACAATAGTTAAAAAATGTTAAATACTATGATTTAAAATGCAAATTAATTTCATGTTAAAATATCTACTATAAATTTCTTTAACGATTATATGTCCAAATTATGTTTTGCATGACGAAGTTAAACTCTTCCACATATAGTCCAGTCCTTCCTGTCTGCTACTGGCGAACACGCCAGCATTGATTCTGCCTAAACTCCTAAACACAGAACATGCACCGACATCTGGACGGACAGGACACTGAACATCAACTTAAAAATACTTCAAAAATAATTCAAAAAAGTCACCTGATTTGCCCCGCTCAAGAAGCAATGTGCAATGACCTTCGGAATAATCAGGCGTAATAAGTTTCACCGGCACAACACAGCGACACATCCTGGATTTGCACATTGTTTGAACCCTGGTCGGCAGAGGTTGTTAAAGCCCTCTATCTGACCACCTTCATTCAAAATAGTTGAGTGCTCAGACTAAAATCGTTCTGGGTACTGTAGATCACTTAATTTTAGCGACACCTTATTTTCGCAAAAAAGTCATTGATTCTTTAAAGGCGAGACATATTTTTCACGAACTGTTAATATTTCTCTTTATTAAATGATTGAATAATTTCCATTTCCTGATTGGCTGAGATCCAACTATGTAAAAAAATACTACGTAGTATTGACCTGCACGTGACGTTCCAGGTAAATACAAGGATTTATTTTCTCTACATTTATCTAAAAATAGATCGCGAAATTCCAAATTGATAGTTCTTGAAAGCAATTTAAACGACTCTGGTTTTTTCCCATGTGAACAAAAGGTAAGCGAATATTTATTTTTGAGTGAGGGTTGTTAGAGGGGGACACCCCTTCCAAAACCTGCACGGAACAACAATTTTTACATTTTTCGGCTGTCATTTTCCCTGATAATTCATTCCTTTCAAAATCTATCCTATAAAAAGACTAACAATACATAAATATACTCTTTCATGGCAACTAAAATAGATAAAACAAATCAAATTGATAGGACTGGTAAGGTTTATTTACATTTTAATTTTGCTTCTCTCTTGTATTCGGCTAGAACTAAATTAAAAGCAAACAACTAATGAGCAGTATCTTTTTATCAGTAAATCATATAATAAAACAATTATTGCTGTTTTTTCGGTCAATACAATGATTTAGCCATCTTTGAAGTACAATATTCACCTCGCCCTCGACGAATATTGTACTCCTCAGATGGCTTTATCATTGTATTGACCTAAAAAAAAAAGCAATAATTGTATAATATAATCTTAAGGAATACTATTATACGCGAGAATGAAATTTTCACGTGCTCACTGTCCAATAAAAAGTGATTTATAGCTCTCAAGGCGAAAATGCCCAGAAGCATCTGAAGCATCGAACAGACCATCGTTGTCGCCTGTTTGCCTTGATGACGGGATCACTTTGCCTGCCTTGAGAAGTCTTTTGCTAATTACTGTGCACAAACTCAATAAGAGCACTTTGCTTCGACTTCGGCAAGATCTCGCGACTACGGATTTTCTAAGACGTCCTGTATGGAGCTTTCCGGCTAGACCTTGACCGCTCTTGGCAAGACCACACAGAGCGCATGATCCCTTAGTAAGGAGAGATAGGGGATTGGCGGATTAGCTGATAAGTCTTAACACGCAAAACAGCCTCATCTATATTAACACGGGGTATTCTAGCAGTCTCCTTCCAGCTGGTACATCTTGACATCCCATTGCAAACCGCAGGACTGCATGCTCCTTAAACACTTGTACCGGAACTCCCACCCCTAGAGCATGTTGCACGGTCCCTATGACGCGATCGCACCACTGCTCTAGACTCGCCAGTCTGCTTGATCATGGAGTTAAACTCAACCTGCGAGGCAGCGTGCCCTTCCCAAAACGCTGCTCAAACCGAGATACTATTTCAGCAAAGGTCGTATCCTCAACACGCGAGTTGATTAGGTGAAAATATGTGAGTGCAGGCCTGTCTTCTGAGATGCTAGTGCTAACAGACCGTCCTTATTTAACCACCTTGCCAATGCCTTTAACTTAGCATGGAACAAACCTTACTCTAAGCTCCAATCGTACTTAAGACTCTTAGCCCCCACTGGGATATATCGCCCATACCTTAATGAATCACCATAAGATGTCTCTAAGGCCATACTTATAATATTTTATTTGCTCGCACGCGCCTCATCATTTTAGGTGTGAGTGGTAGGTAGACTTTTCTAGTTTCCTACCGCCAGAGGACTATAGATTTCCGGCCTCTGCGTCTGTCCGTCCCACTTGGTTTTCCGCACTTTTTTTCTAAGTACTTGCAGATATTGAACTGAATTTAATATTTTAATAATAATTATTGAGTTACAGATCAAATTTGAATTTGGCATCGCTTCGTTGATTTTTGACAGAATAATGGCATTTTGAATTTTTCTTATTCGTTTAATTGAGACCGGGTTCGTGCTGCGCTAGCTTCCGATGGTGAATAAATATGAAGGGAGAACAAAACATTGGAAAAGTAATTTGAATTTTTGTCTTAACATCGATTATATTATTCGGTTTAACTAAGTATTCACAACCTACAAATCGTGCAGTTTTACCTTGCACTTTGCATTTTATTAAATATCCTGAAAAAAGGGGAACTTGGTAGGGGGCTTGTATTGCTTCTGTAATACTCTCAAAATACTTGGTTTTTTTTTTTTTTTTTTTACAAAATTTCATAAATAAATTTCGATTATATATAGATATTAACTATGTCTTAGATTTCATCTTACTAATCAAACAGTAAAATTAAAGCATTCTAAACGAATTCAATCTTTTATTGCCCTTATATCAGTGCACATCAGTTCTTTTTAGGCAAACGACAATAGAAATCTTATTATAGAAGATTTTTTTAACATTTCATTTTTTTTACCAATTATAATGATTCACCAAGATAAATATTGCCCCCCCCATGTTTTCCAGACAAAACCTTTAGACTTTAAAAACGATCATTGGAGCCCCCAACCCTTTCTGTATGTTAACTTAATGTAGTTAGTGAGTGTAAGAAATAGTAATGAAAGATATTAGAGCTACGTCATTATTCTGTCAGTGGTTTTCATCAGAGGCTAAAAATGACATAATAAATTCAACTTTTATATATCATGGAGGGATTATATATGTATTAAATATATGAGAAATTTATATATTTAAATGATTTAATCTTAAATAAAATTTTCCGTTCCGTTCTGCTTTCCGTTCCAAGTTTTAGCAACATACTCTTAATTTGGATTTTCACTCTCATTTGCTGCTCTCAAGGTATCTGATTGTCCATACAATAAATAGACCAGTTTTTTCAATAGAATAAACTAAATGGCCTATCTAGGACCCCCCCCCCCGTTTTTAATGGCTCTATGCCATCGGTCCTCCGGATGAGGTCCCGTGTCGTAATTGCTGCTGGCACGAAGAAGACTGCCCCCCTCCCCCCTTTTGAATGGCTCTCTGCCATCGGATGAGGTCTATTGTCGCAGTTGGTGCTGGCACGAAAAAGACCCTCACCCGTTCAATGGCTCTCTACCATCGGATGAGGTCCCGTGTCGCAGTTGGTGTTGTCACGAAAAGAATCCCCACCCGTTCAATGGCTCTCTGCCATCTGTCTATCGGATGAGGTCCCGTGTCGAAGTAGGTGATGGCACGAAAAAGATCCCCCCCCCCGTTTAATGGCGCTCTGGGATCGGTCCTTCGGATTAGGTCTTGTGTCGCAGTAGGTGATGGCACGAAGATGGAATCCTTCCTGCTGTTCGATGACTCTTTAGGACTGGTCCTTCGGATTAGACTGTGCACGAAAAGATTGGTTTCTCCTTGTTAAATGGTCAATGGGGCCAAGTAAAGGAATAAAGTTGCAGCTCCCTACGTACCAGTGGTGTCACTTACCTATATATACGAGTTAAAAGTTCTCGAGAGGGACGCTTAACAACAATCAATTAATTAAAAATCTCTGATTCATTTTAATGTCCTAAATAGAATTTAAATTGCTCACTCATTCTCTCTCTCTGGCTTTGTATTAATCTGAATAGTAGTATAAAAAGGCGCTGTGTGAGCCCCCCCCCCCCCCCCCCCCCCC
>PRKT01000987.1:141251-161578 GCA_003671525.1 Saccostrea glomerata
TGGGGGGGGGGGGGTAGGTTCGAACTTCAGTACCAAATACAACCGCTTTCCTCATTTTTAACTTATACTGCTTCTTGTTTCTGGAATGGGAGGGGGCTATACCTACGCAGCCAGGTTCAGCGTCTATACTAAGTATACAATTGGAAAAAAGCGCCTCCTAGCCCCCACCACCCCCCACCCCCGGTTCTGACGCCTATGAGAAGGTCGGGATATCAAGCTGCAGTTAACGGTTTGTCGCTTCTTAACAATAACTTGACTAAATTCAGCACTGAGAATCGGTCACGTTTCGACATCAGAGTAGATTAGATTCAACCGAACTTTCCATAATGCTTTAATGTTCTTTGTTGAGCAAAAATTTCATGAACTAAACCAAAGTGTAAGATAATATCGGTAATCCGAAATTAGGCAAATTCATGTTTTTGGTCACAAAAGGCATTTATGGTAGTGCCTTTTGTAAGCAAAAATTACATAAATTTTTCCACAGTCGGGAAGATTACAAAGTGGATCGATAAAACAATCCCATTTGATTGATTGATTGATTGATTATATGTTGTTAACGTAGAATTTTTCACTCATATGGAGACGCCACCACTTGCAGGTGGAGGGCTTTAAATTTTGTCCTATGCTTGGCACTCGGGGCCTTTGAGCAGTGAGGGATTTTTTTGTGCCAGCATCTACTGCAACACGGGGCCTCGGTTTATACGGTCTCATCCGAAGGACCGGTCACCACGTCCCACAGTGGGATTCGAACCCGCGACGTAAGGATTGACTCCTTACTTCGCGACTCTAGAGCAGACGCTCTAACCCCTGCGCCATTTGAAAAACACTATAACCTAACCCTTATCACTCGATCGTATGCGTTTTGTTGAAGCGAGTGGAAAATTGCAGGTTGTTTACACTCTGCTTAGTAAGGGCAAGGGAAATAACTGCTCATACGCATTTTGCGTTATTTTGGGGACCGGCATACTAGATACAAAACAGAAGGTGCTTGCACAAGAAAGGTCCATCACTACTCAATGGCCCCGAGTTTTTTTGTACATGTTTTCATCTTGACACCTTTTGTGGTACATGTACATGTATGACTTATTTTCAAGTATTTTTGTCCTTTAGTTGGACAGTGTCGTATCTGGCAACTGTTTTATGTTACGACTTATCTTCAGTATAATGTACTCTTGCAGGATATTCACATACGCTCATTAACTCGGGGTTACTAAAAATAGAAATTTTAGTGAAATGCATTCAAACTGCGACATCTCCCTCAGTTTTGGTATTTTTGGATTTTATTTGGCACACAAGGTGCACTAAAGAGATGCTTGATCAAGGAACATTCTTATATTTATCGCTGTTGTAAAGGTTCAAGTCCAAGTGGCTACTTTTCTCGTCTTTTGTTTTAAGTTCAAACCAGTAGAATAAGATGACAGATATTTATAGTGTATACGATATATTTAACAGATTTCTAGTGTGTATTTTGTATTTAATTATTTTCAAACGATATGACAGAGAGTAAAAGGCAAATTTGCGATCGGCAACTAATATAGTATATTTGTGCAACTGTTTTGTAGTACGACTGGAAATATTTACGATTGGATAGTGTATCTGTGCGACTGTTGCGTAGTACGACTTATTTCAGTATAATGTCACCAACACGAGCTCATTCATACGAAGATGTCAGAAAGAACTGACGTGTGTCGGTCG
This sequence comes from Saccostrea glomerata, assembly GCA_003671525.1. Lineage (NCBI taxonomy): Eukaryota > Metazoa > Mollusca > Bivalvia > Ostreida > Ostreidae > Saccostrea > Saccostrea glomerata. The sequence goes on from PRKT01000987.1 coordinate 142,947, forward strand.
TTCTGTATCGGTCGTAGAACGACCGGTGCTTCTGTTTTCTAAACAGCCAAGAATTGCTTTGTTTTGAAACGGGTGTTTCCACACCTGCTGTGTCTATACTAATGTAACGTGTTCTGGGTCCGATGATTTGGACCAGTCCAGGAGATGTATGAAAATGATCAGATTTACAAAGAAAAATAATTACAAAGACTAATATGAAAACACCCCGACTCCAGAGCAGACGCTCTAACCACTGCGCCACGCGGGCGACCAACCCCATTTGAAAAACTCTATAACCTAACCCTAATCACTTGATCGTATGCGTTTTGTTGAAGCGAGTGGAAAATTGTTTATATTCTGCATAGTAACAGCAAGTGAAATAACTGCTCATACGCAATTGCGTTATTTTGGGGACCGGCATACTAGAAACTTCCCAGGTCCCGTGTTACAGAAGGTGCTGGCACAGAAAAGGTCCCTCACTACTCAATGGCCCCGAGATTATTTTGTACATGTTTTCAACTTGACACCTTTTGTGGTACATGTATGACTTATTTTCAAGTATTTTTGTCATTTAGTTGGACAGTGTCGTATCTTACAACTGTTTTATGTTACGACTTATCTTCAGTATAATGTTCTCTTACAGGATATTCACATACGCTCATTAACTCGGGGTTACTACAAATAGAAATTTTTTTGAAATGCATTCAAACTGCGACTTCTCCCTCAGTTTTGGTATTTTTGAATTTTATTTGGCACAAAAGCTGCCCTAAAGAGATGCTTGATCAAGGAACATTCTTATATTTATTGCTGTTGTAAAGTTTCAAGTCCAAGTGGCTACTTTTCTCTTCTTTTGTTTTAAGTTCAAACCAGTAGAATAAGATGACAGATTTTTATAGTGTATACGATATATTTAACAGATTTCTAGTGTGTATTTTGTATTTAATTATTTTCAAACGATAGGACAGAGAGTAAAAGGCAAATTTGCGATCGTCAACTGATGTTGTAGTATATCTGCGCAACTGTTTTGTAGTACGACTGGAAATATTTACGATTGGATCTGTGCGACTGTTGCGTAGTACGACTTGTTTTCAGTAAAATGTCACCAACACGAGCTCATTCATACGAAGATGTCAGGAAGAACTGACGTGTATCGGTCGTAGAACGACCGGTGCTTCTGTTTTCAAAACAGCCAAGAATTGCCTTGTTTTGAAACGGGTGTTTCCACACCTGCTGTGTCATACAATGCTTCATCGTTCTCTTATGCAAAGGTGTTAGTTGTTTGTCTTTCTGAATTGTCTATCTGTCTTAAAACAATTATTCAAATTGTTACTCCTCCTACAGTTTTATACTGATATAAACATTACTTAAAGCAAAGTTCACTAAACTAAGATACATAATTCTGGGTATCGATTTTTGAATTTTAATGAAGGGTGTAGCCGTCGGTACTGAAAATAGACAGTTCTGTTAAAACTTTTAAAATGTTACCCCTTCTGCAGTTTTGGTTTGTTTTCAGTATATTAACTTTGCACACACGTAGACTACACTAAGATCATTATTTTTATCGTCTTTTATTTCGGTGCTGCCATGGTTACTATAAATAGAAATATCTTAAAAATACCACTCCCTACATTTTTTTAAAGGAATAGTCTGTGATTTACACCAATAATTCACTCTAAACTTCTGAATCTTGCCTTTAGTTCTTTTTCCCTTCTAGGATGCATATATGTCAACCATGTGATATTTATATCTCCTGTGATTTCGGCTGCTGGCACAAGGAGAAAAGATCTTTCTTCTCTTATTCTCTTTATTGTAATTTATTGTCTGTCAAAGCACTTCATACCTGGATGACCTGCTGTTTTTCTTTTTAAAATTAATTTGATATAAAGTTTTCAAGAATAACTTCTTGAATTTGTATATACAGAAGATGCTCAAAAAGCTTAGATTATCCAGGACGCCATGCAGTTGGTGGGTCCAAATTTATTATTTCATTACAACATTACCTCAATCTTCCTCCTCGGACGTGGAGCTACTTTCATACTCCCTGCCGATGGCAGCCACTAGTCGTAAACTTTTTTTTTCATTTTTTGATTTTCTTTTTCCAATTCTTCATCCTGTCAAAAACAATGAAGTAATGCAGGTTTGTATTAATTATACTATTTAGGTAAATACACTGTATTTGAGTGAGAATTCAAATTGAGCATCTTTAGCAAGGTATTGGGATCACCAAAGTTTTATATAGCAAACAAATAATTACATGATTAGATGTCTCAGTTATCTTTTTACTTCTCATTAAAGTTAAATGCCTATTTTTAAGGATAAATCGCTAAATTTGCATCTTGCTTAAAATTTCTATATACACGGTAGATCGCTCAGATATTAAAGGTTTCATATTTAGTTTTTATTCTCTTCTTTTAATGTGATCATCCGTGTGGCGTAGTGGTTAGAGCGTCTGCTCTGGAGTGGCGAGGTACATGTAATAACCGTATGTAGCTTATCCTTACGTCATGGATTCAAATCCCGCTGTGGTGTATTGGATGAGACCGTTTAAACTTGGGTCCCTTGTTGCAATAGGTGCTGGCACGATAGTGATCCCTCCATGCTCAATGGCCCTGAGTGTCGAGTACAGGACAACTGCAGCTTTCCACCGGTAATTGGTGGCGTCTCCATATGAGTGAATAGTGCTCGAGAGGGACAACAAACAATTAATTAATCTTATTTCGTTGACTCTTAGAAATCAGAGCACAAGAAATCTTTTGACTAGGAAATAAATACAGTCAAATTTTCACCGAGAGAATAAAAGTGTTATACGAGGATTAGAATATACAGAGAGAATAAATGTGTTATACAAGGATTGAGATATACAGAGAATAAAAGTGTTATGCCCGGACTGATATATTCAGAGAGATTTAGTACCAGGGACTTGAACATATCCATGGTGTTCGAGACGCATGTATTAGAATTTCAGATACACAAGTTGTACTGAAAACTGGGTGGAGGGAGCAATAACGACGTCTTCTGCATTGAAATCCTGAATGCCAGAAATCTCCTAACTTTCTACACAGTATGCGTAATAAATAATCTTTAGATTATATGATTAATGTACAGAAGATGCTCAAACAGCTTAGGGAATTTTTATGCCCGCCTTCGAAGAAGGGAGGACATACTTTGCTGCTGTCGGTCGGTATGTGAGTCTGTCGGTCCATTTAGTCTCCATTCAATTATTTGACAACCGTTGCACACATTGAAATGAAATTTGGTTTACAAGTTTATCAGGTGAATATCTAGTTAAAGTTTTGTTTATAGGTATAATCGCACCATTTCTGACAGAGTTATGCCCCTTGGACTTAGAAAAAATTCCACTTATTTGCAGTTTCCGTTCATTTTCTTTGCAGAGGTTGCACATATTGAAATGAAATTTAGTTTACAGATTTTTCAGCTGAATATCTAGGTCAAGTTTTGTTTTGGGTATGATCGCACCCTTTTTGTTCGAGTTATGCCTTTGGACTTAGAAAAATTCCCCTTATTTGCAGTTTCTGTTCATTTTTTTTTTGCAGAGGTTGCGCATATTGAAATGAAATTTAGTATACAGATTTTTCAGCTAAATATCTAGGTGAAGTTCTGTTTTGGGTATGATTGCACCCTTTTGTCAGATTTATGCCCCTTTGACTTAGAAAAATTCCCTTTATTCGCAGTTTCCGTTTATTTTATTTTCAGAGGTTGCAGATTTTTTTTTCGGAAATGAAATTTAATATACAAATTTTTCAGCTGAAGTCAAGGTCATTGTTTATAGGTAGGATTGCACCATTCTAAACATGAGTTATGCCCTTTTGGACTTAGAAAAAATCTTATTTGGGGGGAGGGGGGCATTTTTTTTAGAGTTTTTTTTAAAAACATTTTTGTTTTATCTAACCCAGGATGCCAATTGCTCTTAATTTATTACAACATTACCTCAATCTTGAGTCGGAGTTGCTACTCGGTGGGATCATCGCCTTCATGACAGACCTGAATCTGGATCTTAAGTTCTCTTCTCTTCTTCTCATCTTTTAAGTTTCCCTTGAGATCATTTATCTGTCAAAACCAGTTTAAGCAGATTAACTGTATTTCAGTTTTTCGCTAAAAATTTTACTTATTCGGTAGATCACAGGAGAATTAATTAAAGGTAACATGTTTTTTTTTATTCTCTCCTTTTATTGTGGTCGCCAACATGGCGCAGTGGTTAGAGCTCTAGCATCGCAAAGTTAGGACTTAATCTTTAAGTCGCAGGTTCAAAACCAACTGTGGTGTTTTGGATGAGACCGTATAAACTGAGGTCTCATTTCGCAATAGGTACTGACATGGTAAAGATTCTTCCCTGGTCAATGGATCTGAGTGCCGGGTATAGGAAAAAATTTGCAGTTTTCCACCGGGAATCCCAATCGGTGGCGTCTCCATATCAGTGAAAAAATTCTCGAGAGGGACGTTAAACAGTATACAATAAATTTTATTTAATTGTGACTTTAAAAACAAAAGAAAAATCCTTTGACTACGAAATAAATACAGTCAAACCTTGTTATTTCAAACACAACTGCACCATATGCCAATGTATGAGTTATCGTTTATAGGAGTGACATAAAGGTTGCTTCAGCATTGGTATTGAGATGTACACAAAAGAGTTCCTTGCATAGTTTTGTACACAAAAGTGTTGACAAAATGACGTTGTCAGATGAATGGGGAACAAACTATATGCTCAAGGTTTGGAACCCTCTTTGACGATTGTTATGAAGATGAAAGAATAAAGCTGTATTATTTGTGTATACACTATTGTCCTTCTTAGAAAAAGAAAATTCAGAAAAAGTAAAAACAATATGTTCCCAAACTTCGTTTCCTGCACGTTTATCAAAAAGGTTTCTTGCAAGAGATCCCCTGTGATGGCCCCTTGATGTGAATTTTTTTATGATGCTCTCAACGGGTTTCTTACAAACGATGGAATAAAACATCATCAAGATGTTTTTTCTGTACTCTGATGATTCTGATTCAAGATAGATAATTATATAAGCGGTAGTATATAAAGTAGCATCATTTGTATATACACATAATTATACATTTTAATTTTATAGAAAGAAAAATTTAATTCGCATTACATGATTCAATTTAAAATCTTGATATACATAATCAAGAATACCACCCCCGCATTAACACTAGAACCCCTTACCCTGGGGCCATAAACGTAACAATTGGTAGAGGCACTCTTGCTCATCATAACTATGTACTTAGTTACTTTATTTAATACCCAGGAGCAGAGAAGAAGATTTTCACAGAATTCATGCATTTTCACTATGTAATCAATAGAGCTCCACCCTAACACCAGAACCCCTGGCCCTGGGACCATGAATTTTACAATTTTGGTAGAGGCCTCCCGATCACGTCTAGGAATAAAGAAGAAAATTTTAAAAGATTGTGCTCATTTTAGTGGTTTTTGTCCCCCCCCCCCAGATCCCAGGGACCACGAAATTCACACGAAAATCTCTAAGCTTTCTACAGATGTTGTAATAAATTAAACTCAATTGACATCCTAGGCTAGAAAAGAAAAATCTCTAAGCTTTTTGAGAGCATCTTCTGTACATCAATCATATTCTTAAAAAATTATTTATTATGGAAAATTAAATCCTCACTAAAATGCAGTGAATCTGTTTAAATGGTTTAAATAATATGAATCTGCATTATATCACTGTTTTTGACAGGTAGAAGAATTAAAGGAGAAATTTAGAGAAGACAAAAAAGACGGAATTTGAAACAGAGATTCAGGTCAGTCATTGCACTGAAAGCAATTATCCCAGACCTTCTCAGCAGTGACTCAGAATGAGGTAATGTTGTAATAAATTAAACGCAATTGACATCCTAGGCTAGAAAAGAAAAATCTCTAAGCTTTCTACAGATGTTGTAATAAATTAAACGCAATTGACATCCTAGGCTAGAAAGGAGAAATCTCTAAGCTTTTTGAGAGCATCTTCTGTATATCAATCATATTCTTAAAAGATTATTTATTATGGAAAATTAAATCCTCACTAAAATGCAGTGAATCTGTTTAAATAGTTTAATTAATATGAATCTGCATTATATCACTGTTTTTGACAGGTAAAAGAATTAAAGGAGAAATTTAGAGAAGAAAGACAAAAAAGACGGAATTTGAAAGAGAAATTCAGGTCAGTCATTGCTTTAAAAGCAATGATTCCAGACCTTCTCAGCAGTGACTCAGAATGAGGTAATGTTGTAATAAATTAAACGCAATTGACATCCTAGGCTAGAAAAGAAAAATCTCTAAGCTTTTTGAGAGCATCTTCTGTATATCAATCATATTCTTAAAAGATTATTACGCAAAATTGAATCATGGCTCATTAACATCCCACTGATTCCTCAACTCTTTTGAAGAATTGAAAAGACTGCCATCCAAGTGTCCGCATAAAATGCCGACAAGCAAGCGTGCAGAAACATATGTACATATGTCAAGTTGGTATGTACAGCAGTTGTGTTATGGCCGTGAGTACGGCCGTTGTTCCCGTTGCTTGTGATCATGACTAACCGTCCATGAACAGCCGAACTATGTTTATCGTTCCATTCAGTGCGACCAGGTATAAGTGGCTTCGGAAGCCCTTGTGTGTGATGCCGATTCTTTCAAGACAGGAAGTGTTTTGACGGCACCAACCGCCTCGAGCCCCGACAGCGAGGCCGAGCACCTCCACCTTGTCTACACTCAATTCATCTCTGATCTGTCTGTTCAAAAGGGGTGTACTTACGCACATTGTTGAGATTGGCCTGCTGTAAAGAAGGACCATTCTCCTACACCCCAGTAGGGTTGAGGACCATGCGGTATCCCCCTTTACTAAGACAAGACTAGGCTTCGAAAGCCTTCCCTCAGAGTCATTTATCCTGGGCTCATAGCTGGCTAGCCACCCACTACCTTTGCATTTTTCGGCAACGCAATTTAAAATTGCATTGTGTCTGCGTATTCGATATTCCTTTACCTTAGGACATGCTCCCGAGATGTGACCTATTGTCTCTGCCGTGGAGTGACAATGCCTGCAGAGAACATCACCCGATGCTCTAGCTCTGGCCATTGTAACTATGCATGGGTACGTTTCTGCCCTCAGACTAACGTCAGTAATGTAGTCAAAAGTACTTCGCATGCGGGTTCAACCAGCCGTTAGAATCACTGAATCGGAATGACTTTGCAGCCTTTCCGATGTTCAGATCGTCTGTGCCTTTACGAACAAGCCTGCGCCATCGTATGCGCCCTACAGGCTTTTCCGGGACGCTGAGTCCGGCATCCTTGGTCAACCTTTTATCCAAGACCTGGGTTTGCAAGACTTCCGTCATGCGCCTGATCTTTGAATCGGAGTACCGGCAGATGCCACGAAGCATGTCTACTCGCTTGGCGGGTATACTCTTCGTTAGCTCAGGCAACCCGAATCCACCATCCCCCATACTCTCGTAGAATATGGAGTTAGGCAGTTTCAGCCTGCATTGCACTGCAGCTCGTACCATGCGGTCAAGCTTTTTCAAAACCGACTTGGGATAGTCATTTATGTTGGTAGGCATATCTAGACTGCAGAGTTCAGTAGATATAAGATTGCCAATTTCACCTGGATTGTTGGATAATATATTGAATGCACTCTGAATTGTTTTTCAAATCATCCTTCTGATCATGATCACTTTAAAAATTGCAATATTTTTGAGAAAATGTACTTAAACCTTTAAGAAATAATTAATTTGCTTTCGATAATTCAGATTTTAAAGAAACACCTATTCTTTTATCTTTGAAGAAAGATCTGGTTTCAGAATGCTTACACGCTCCTCTTTGTGCTCCTCTTTCTGCTGGATCTAAGACATGTTAATTCTGAAAATAAAGGCAAAATTTAAGGGGACAAAAGAAGGTCTTAACTCGGCAAAGAAAGGGAATTTATTTTATATCGAATTTGATTTCATCAGTGGGTACCACCATATCAATATTCACCCGGATCATTATCAATATCTAGGGTTTTCTTGGAAAATTAAGAAAACCGTCAAATATTATGTCTTCACTGTATTACCTTTTGGTGTATGTTCTGCGGGACACATTTTCACAAAAACTTAAGACTTTTAGTAGCACATCGGAGAGTCTGTTCTTTTCCTATAATTATATACATAAGTACATGTACTTAGGCGACGGATATTCAAGCGACACAAAAGAAAATTGTATATGTCAAACAGCGTTCTGGTGGATCTATCGTGCACAGACTTTCTTCTTAATCAACATGATCAAGAAGAGGTATATGGAAAACTTCTCAGAAATTAGACTGGCTGGGTTTTGAGTGGGATATGTGTTAAAGTGTAATTAGCATCCCACAAAACACATTAGAAAAAACTGAATGTTAAGATCTTGAACAAAAAAACTAAAAAGCACATTCAAGGATTTAGCGTCAGTTGTCGGTTATATAATTTCTTTTAAGTTTGCTTTAGGTCCAATATGTCAAATGTTTACATGGAATCTTTCTTTTGTAATTGCTCAAAAATCTTTTTGGGACCAAATTTTGAAAATACGCGTATATAACAAGTCCTTTTGCTATTTACTCGGAAAATAACATCTTTCTTAAAATTACAGATTCGATCCAGTAGTTTCAATTTCTTCCTTTGGGTAAACTGGGAGGAGGGAGCAAAAACGACGTCGGAAAATAACATCTTTCTTAAAATTACAGATTCGAGCCAGTACTTTCATTTTCTTCCTTTGGGTAAACTGGGTGGAGGGAGCAAAAACGAGACGAGTTTTCTGCATTGAAATCCTGGATCCCAGAACTCTCCTCACTTTCTACACAGTACGCGCAATAAAAATCTTTTAAGAATATGATAGATGTACAAAAGATGCTCAAACAACTTAGGTAAATTTCTTTTCTAGCCTAGGATGTCAATTGCTTTTAATTCGTTTTTTGCAAATTTACTAGGCCGATATATGCAACAACCGTATTTAATTCTTTGCCGCTCAATAATACATCCCTAGTAACGGAAGTGATTTGAAACAAGGAGACGTAATAACTGATACACAGATCTAGCAGCCATGATGTTTGTTTACACGACGTAAGAGCGAGCTACTGTTTGAAGTTGAAGGTACATTAATTAAATGTGGAATTTTCCATGTAATCCCATGGACTGAAAATGTGGGATTGCATATATACAGATTAATCAGCTGGTTGTCAAGGGGGTGTGTCCCCATACCAAACCAGGTTATTACGTTTCATTCTTGTGTTCCTTTTTGGAAATCAACCAATGAGAGACTAGAATATAATTAAAATTAAATTATTTGTAATTATCACAGATAGAAGGTGGAAAATACACATTGCAATCAATTTACTCTCCTAATCAGTGACTTCATTAAAACAAACGCAGGAGAGACTGGGTAACAGTATGGTGTTTAATCAACATATAGATAGAGAACAATTTACAGAGAAAAAACTGACAGTAAGCATAATACAAAAACATAATTGCATGAATGAACGCTGTCCTGTTGGGATGGGCGAGGTTGCTTTTTCTGCAACTTTTCAAACGAACTTTATGCCGTCTGTTCTGATGTCGCGAAGTAAGGAGTTGATCCTTGCGTTGCAGGTTCGAATTTATTACGTGGAGACCGGTCCTTTGGCAGAGATCCTATAAACCGAGGTCCTGTGTCGCAGTATGTGCTGGTACGAAATGATCCTCCCCTGTTCAATGGTCCTCATTACCGATTATAGGACATAATTTGCAGCTCAATACAGGCAAGTGATGGCGTCTCCAAATAAGGGGGAAAAATTGTGAGACGCATAACAACATTCAATCTCGTCTGAATTTAAGATTGCCAAGGCATTCCACAGAAATCCGAGTATTCATCTTTTTTCCAAAATTTTCTCAGCTTCCCGGGTGAAGAAATAACCTTTATCCTGGATCTCAAGATCCGAAGTCTAGGAAGCTCTCACTGGTAGTTCAGCATTCAAAATGTCACGAGCATTTATAATGTGTTTTCTGTTAATCCATATTACCAGAGGTTCTTTTCTCTCGTCTTCATCTGAACTGTCCTCACTATTAAACAAAAAATAACATTAATTTTAGACATACATTTTCCTCTCATAGGATTAATTTAAGGTCAGATGCGATATGTTCCTCAGATATCTGTTTTGAATATCTTTAAGATATATGAAAAATATATATAGAGAATTAGATGCTTTCTTCTTGCTTGTGCAACAAGTGGTTTTCAGACCGACTTTTCTTTAAAGTTTTATACTGCTTCTTCAAATGAAATAGATATCGGAATAAATTTTTATTTTCTGACCACCCGATGTCCGTCCGTTTATCTGTAATTTTTAGCTCTTCTGAGCCAAAGGCTCAAAGAGCTAATGCTATGGCCATTTGTGCGGTGTGCGTCGTGCGGTGTGCGGTGTGCGGCTGCAAAACAAAAAACTGAAATCACAAATAAACCTTAATGCAGAAACAATTAAAAGAAAGGAAATACTGGTTGCTGATGTTGTTTGTGTTCTCAAGGACATTCGCAATGTTATATAAAATACAGTCAACAAAAGACTTGATTTTGATGAGGATGAATGTTTTACTTTGAACTTGGCTAGCAAAAGATAATAACCAGTTAATCATAATCGGATATATATTTTTTATATACTTTTAGATTTACTTTAATCTAGGTGCGATGAAAATTAAAGTATTTTAGGAAAACAAATGCTACAAAACTTACTTGAATTTATATGCCCCTGCTGTTTCTTACCAGATTTACCCCCTTGTCATATTTATTGTGACTTTACCCAATCTCTCAGGGGTCATGACTTGAATATTTTCGAATCATCAAGACGCTACAACATGTTTACATTTTTCTGGTCCTTTGGTGTTTCCTCATAAGATTTTTAATGATCCTATCTTATTTTATCCTTTTCTTGATAAAATGCCCTTGGGAAGGGGCTTGGCCCTTCATATAAATAATTTAGATTTTCATTAACTCAGGAATGTTTTGTATTAATTTTGTGTAAAATGAACCAGGCGATCAGGTTACAGTATAAGCAACTCCTATATAAGTGTAAAATCGTTCAACCAGGCACTCGGTTATCTCCGGAAATCTCAGATAATCAGAGTCGGAGATGACCCAGTGTCTGTTTGAACAAGAGTAGTATAAGAGGACATGTTTCCATAGAAATACCTTTCACCAAAAACTATTTATTTACTAATGCATGATTCAATACCTTCGTTGTATAGCTGATTAAAATGCAAAATTGATGCATACAAATTATGTATTGGTTTATTGCAGATTGATAGAAACTTTGTGTATGTCAAAAAACGATATCAAGTTTCAAGGATGATCCAGAGAGCAAAACTGGAGCTTACATCAAACTTCCTAGGTTTCGGTTCAATAAGTAGAGAGGATGTACTTAACAATCACACATCTGATCTCGCTGTGTCTATGTTTAGCAATTTCCTGTCCGACTCAGCTATTCTTAAACAGTGCAGGGAAATAATTTTGTTACAGCATCAATGCTGATTTTGGTGCTTCCTATGCTTGCTGATTTTGATGCTTCCTTTGCTTACTGGTTTTGATGCTAGTTATCCTTATCCTGATCCTGGTTTGATCCTTATCCTGATGCTGGTTTGAAACAAGGTCAATTCTAGTAATGCTACCAGAAGTAGGATTATCCTGCCGGAAGTGGATAATTCAAAAACAGCATCGCTATTTTAAGCCATTTAAAATAATTTTTGGAGTAATTTTTATTTGTAATTTGTATTGATTGACTTACCTTTATCTGTTTTCACTTTTTACCGAAAAAATTAGCGATTTTTAACAAATTTCGTTTTGTCGTATTGCAATCGTAAACAAACAAAATGGCGACATAGTGGGAGTTGAAAGTAAATCTTCATCTAGCGAAGTTATCGTAACATAGTTATTTGATAATGATTGCAGCTAAAATTCGATGATTTGTCCTTTTTGTGATGCAATTTCAGTAGGTGGAATAGCCCTAGTGTGTGCAACGTGTAATCATGGAAACTTGATGGACAATAAACATGATGAAGTTTATGTCAAATCCAGATGAAAATTTATCGAGTGTCTTGTGAATATTTTAGCGAAAATATTATGCTTTAGCCTAAATGGAAAAGTCGTAATCCAAGGAACCAATAGATCATCAGTACAGTCACTACAACCACTCAGAGGGTATGTAAACAATTTATTTTTAATAAGATTACACAAAAATGGTAAAGATTATGTAAAACAGATTTAGTGTTACAAAAAATTAGAAACTCAAAATTCTGAGCGATTGAGGCATTTAAACATGTTAAACCCATGTGATTTTAAAGGTCAATTTTTACAACTGAATAAAAAATAAATGAATTTTATTTTGATTTAGAATCTGCAGATGCACTGTATTCTCTAGTTAATCCACAAAGAATCAAGTCAAATTATACATAACCCATTGTTGCAACCACGGCCAAAATGTACAGCATTCTCCCATTCTGACCGTGGTCAAATGAGAAAGAATGTATTGTAGCTCGATCATTAATATTTTGTAGCTCATTAAAATATTGACCATTTGCAAATAAAGCAAAGTAAGATATATTACTTTGATCATGATACCCAGTCGCAGTGTAAGAAACACTGTTGAATGATTCCCTTTTTTATGCTTGCTTAAATCTTATGAAATAAGAAAAGTTTAATTCATTAAAATATTACGTAATAATTGTTATATTATATACACTAAACTTACAAGAAATGCTTTAAGATGATAACGGGGACAAGGTAGCGTCATTTGTCTATGACGTAAAAATTATGTACGTTGCTTAACTGTTTAGTTAGTTGTAAAGTGTTAAAAGTTCAGCCTCTCTTAAATTCTTTAATTTGAATGACAAGTACATAAAATTTGATTGGGATTGGCATATGTTGTATTATTCGCAACGTCATGCCGGTCGAGTCAGACGACAGAACGCGCCTCTAATTTTGAAGAGTTCTCTCATGATCAGAGTACACAGATATAAGTCTGTATTTTTCGAGAAAAATACTAGTTCAAAAGTATAACTTCAGTCTCTCCTTATGAAATAATAAAGCATTTCACAAAATAGTAGTACATGTACTAAATTACATATTACATGTGCATGAATCATTGTAAAGCGCAGGCTTCATGCTAACATAAAAACCCAAACGTCGATAAATAAACCATTTTCAATCTGGTACGGGGATGAACTGTTAAATGAACTGTTAAATAAAATGTAATTTGTGTGGATTAAAAGATTTTAGAATTTTTTCCTACTACTCTTTACTTATACCCTAGGGATCCTTTTTCTAATACCCTAGGGATCCTGATTTTTTGCAAGTCTGTAATACATGTTCCCGGGGGATCTCAGAATTTTTTCTGTGAGCAGTCTTCTCTTATAGTTTTAATATGTAAGTTTTGATTTTGATACTGCATTCCCCATTCCTAATTTTTCTTCAGTCATGCATGGGCAAATTGCAAAAAAAAATTGCTGCAATATTAGACAAAGGCACACTGTACCCCCCTCCCAAGATTTGTATTAAGATCGGGAGTAAATATTAAAAGTTGTATCCTTTACATCTGTACTTTGAAAAATATGACAATTAAGATGGGTGATGAAGGTGAACTTAATGCATTACGTAGCTTCAAACTAGTAGGTAGGTGATAATTGAATCCAAATTGTTTCAAAATTTAGTTCTAACATTTACATATTCCTCATGTAAAAATTCCACACTTTTCAAAAATCGTATTAAAAAATCTTTTTTTGTTAAGTGTCACTCTCAAGCTAGAAGTTTTCACGCATATGGAGGCGCCACCATCTACCGATTGTGAGCCTCACATTTAGTCTTATACTCGGCACCCATTGGCATTAGGCAGTATAGGATCAAAGCCGGGCTTTCCTGATTTACGTAATTGGATCAAATGGTGTCCAGTCCCACATCAGTATTCGAACCAGCAATTATCTCCATACTTCGCACCTCTTAGAGCAGACACTAAAACCACTGCTCCATTTAAAAGAATTAAAATGTTTCCTATCAAATAGAATATACAAACTAACGTAGACAAAAAGGACAATTTTGTTTATTTAAAATATATTTTCCATCTGAATGAAAAATCATAATATAAGGATGGGGCTTGCTTTGGACCACTCGCAGAGTGTGTTTAATAGGTGGACAATAGATCATTGGTACAAGTTCAAGGTCACTCTTAGAAGAACTGTACATTCCTTTATGATCTTTCTACTGCTGAAACATTGCAAAATGATACCCCTTGAGAAATTGCTTACAACCTTAGAATGTGGCATGACCTTGATTCATGGTCACTTTGTCCTATTTGTAACTCCAGAGAAAGACCTACTGGCTTTAGTTATTTTATTAGCATTTATTTATCATTCTTGTTTTTACAATTTTGCATGTATAAGCTTCAACACATCTCTCGATGTCTTATATGAAAAAACAGCAAACTCACTTTGCAGAACAAATCAATGAAATTCAATGCATATCTCGAGGGCAAAAACAAAATTTTATTGAAAATCGTTTTTTAATTTCTGAAATAAAGAAATGGAATACATTTTCAGAATGTTTAAGTTTTACACATCATTACAAAAATTAACATGTAAATCAGCATATCTTAGATATTATATCTTTCAACTGCAAAACAGATTAATATCTCGTATTTATATAATTATTAATTTTTGGCATATCTACATGCCGTTTTTGAATTCTTTGCTTTGGTGTTTGTCTGTAACTTGTACATGTACATAATCTTGCAATCTGCAGAATGTTTTCAGGACCACAATGTAAAATATTGTAATGGGTAGTGTATTTGGCCATACCTACTATAGTCGAATCAGAGGGGATATTGGAAAGTGGACTCTTCCAGTAGGCTGATCACCCGTCTGAGTAAATAGAATGGTCCGTAAGTATATTAAAGAGACGCTGGCAGCTGCCAGGCATTATTCTGACGGAATCAGACAGAATCAGTTGTTCAGAAAAGAAGAAGATAGAAGAAGAAAGCGCAAGGTAATAAAGTCATTACTGGAAAAAAATAAAGCAAAGGTTAGAAGCGCATTAGTGGAAAGAGAACAGTTTAGAGGAATTGTGGTGAAGGGCGAGGTAATTCTGCATAAGGGTGAAAGAACCTGGTACTTCACATTAACAATAGGAACTCTGGCTGTTCAAGGAACACAGTGCAAGTTACCTTGCTCAGAACCACGGCCTACCATTGAAATTAATTGTACATAGTTCCAATCAATAACAACTCAGATAGAGTAAGAGGAAAAACATATATATTAATAAAAAACCCTTGTCCCTTGTAGAACCCAGTAGGTTTACACGTTTCAATATTTTAATAAAGGTTATGTGCTATGCTAGATGAATGAAAGTCATTATCATTATTTTGCCCGCGCTTTAAAAGTAGGAAAGTGTACTGTAGTCAATATGTCTATCCGTCCATCCGTCTGGATGTTCCTCCGAACGTCTGTCCGTCCGTCTGTCTGTTACGCTTTGGGCTACAAATCTCTTTTCCGCAACTCCTCTTGCAGTCCCTGAAACGTTCTACTTTCCCAACTGAACGGTGAACGAACGCTGAACGAACGGTGAAAGAACGGTGAACGAACGCAGAGCAAACGGTGGGTGAACGATGTGCGAACGTGAACGCAAAGTGGTCAACAATGTGTGAACGGTGAACGGTGAGTGAATGCAGAACGCGAACCGAACGCGAGCGCAAAGTGAACGGTGAACGAACGTTGAACACAAGATGAACGATTTATTCGGAATGCCTCCGATCTTTTCCTTGTATTGAAATTATTCTTTAATTCTAATTTCAGGTGCTTTAATATAAATACACAGTAGATAGATAGATAAATAAAAAAATAAATAAATAATAATTAAAAAATAAATAATAAAAACATTTTTTCTCTACATACCCGGACTATGCACCTATGAATTAAATCGATAGCTTTATAACAGGACTTTAATTGCCGTAAAATATGTGTATTTGTTACATGTACCGAACGCGTGTAGTTTAAATATAAAATTAATCTGTATAGAAATATAGTAAATATTCTTATCTTTTATCTAATAAAATAATGTGGACTTTAGAAGATAAAATTACGTTAGTTAGGCTGTTCCCTATCAAGTACTGTCCTGTGTCTGGTTTACGAGTAGAATCTAGATTGTACTTAAGGCTTTAAACAGATATATAATTTTTCGCTGCTGAAATAGACTTCGAATGCTTGCCTTAGATATATTGAAAATTGAAGATAGTACGTCATTGCTTAACCCAGACCTCATTTAAACAAGGAAAATTCCAAGGCTATTTTTTTTACTTCGCACAGGTGTGCAATTTATTCTGTCATTAATATGGGATAATAAATCAAGAAAATGGGCTCTGTTAAATCCAGTTAGACAGACATATTGCTGATCAGAAAAGTTTTCTTCATTGTCAAAATCGATTCTTGATGCTTTATTTTTCAAAGGAACTTCTCTCATATACAACAGAATATCAATTATTGAACTTCTGTTAACATTAGAGGCTTGAGAAATGACAGATATTTCCTCAAGGGACTCGGCAGTTAAATTGTCGTTCAAAATGTGCTTTGCACAACATCCTGTTCCATAGAAAGAATTATGTATCTTAGTTAAGTTTACTTGTGTGCCAAGTTATACTGAAATCAGACCAAAACTGTACGGAGAGTAGAATTTTGAAAAATTGTTTACAGACGGACACCGGACGCATTACTATCGCATAAGCTCGTCTTGTCTCTGACCAGTGGAGCTAAAAAAATCAGAAGAAATGTAAAACAAGCTCATCGTTGTCATAATTCAAATTAAATCTAAACTCTCGCAAAATGTTTTTATTACAATAATTTGATAGGTACTGGTACTGTACAGTGTAGGTATTGTAATTATCACATGCTTGAGAAATGCATAGTAGTATGCATTACTACTACTTACTAAGAGGTATTTAGGAATGACTCTACTTCTTGGCCAAATTATTAGATTTTATCCTGGTTTGGGTCAGTTTACGCTTTATAATTGCTGACCCAAACCAGATTATAATCGAATAATTTGGCCAAGAAGTAGAGTCATTCCTTTTAATTTAATTTTTATATAATTAAACAACTGTGGATGTAAAATTGTGCTGCTTTTTTTTAAGTTCAAAAAACAAGGTACAGTAAGGGCAAAATTCGGCCTACCATCAAATTTAAAAATATTTTGGAATATAAATCTAGAAGATTTATCTTTTCAGATGACAGTGGTTACATATTTGTGTATAATTTAGTATTGGAGAAACAACGCTGTCAATTTTGCATCCTTTTTACCATATTTTTCCTTTTTGACGTCGTAAGAACATATGTAACGTCACTGAAATTATTCATCGAAATACGATGTACAAAATATATAATTAAGACAATTTTTATTCTCTGAAAATAGTAAATCTACAGCATGCAATCTCTTTCTCTCTCAAAAAAAAATTCTCTCATTAAATACTAGAGATGGCAACCGAATACGGAACTGCTAATCGGTTAACCTAAAGAGCGGTTAACCGCTTAACCATATCAAAATATATTTTCAATATTTTTTTTTCATAAGTAATTCATGTACACAAGAAGAACTTAAGTCTAAAATTTCCGAAAATTTAAGAGCTATAATAAATTTCTTGCGCATCAAAGTAGACCTAAAATATTTTATAAGAAAATGTATGAAGCCTGAATGGCTGAATGGTTATAGTAGGTAGGTAACCGCGCGGAAGGTTGGAGTTCGAATCTCACTCGGGGAGTAGTTTTTTTTTATTTATACATGTATATTTCAAATTTACTAGAAATTAAAAAAAAATCTGTTTATTTATTTATTTCCAAATGTAGAATTGTATATGCATATTTTATAATAATATAACATTTTACAGAAAAGAAATATCACAAGAAGAGAGTTAAAATGATAAATGGATGGGATTAACTACTGACACTAAATCAGGTAAGAGTGTAATGTATAAATTAAAGGTATACCGGGGTATGTCTTCCATTAATATATTTTAATGAAATGATTTTGGTGAGAGCTTTTGATAGAAAATAAATACAGTGCTCTTTAATTTTTTTTTAAGATTAATTACAATGTAAAATATATATATATATTTGGTGTAAAAAATAACGATAAAAGACAAATTTTTTTCTACTTTACATATATATCTGGCGATGATGATGGCTCTAAAGATTTTTGTTACTTTACTTTTAAATTTATTTTCAAGGTTTTCTTTTGAGATTCACAAATGTGTTGCAAGGTGGAGTAATTAATTTTGTCTGTACATTAATACAGGATGCCAGGAACAGGACCTAAATCATATCCCTGTTTTCTGTGTAATAAGAGGACTACACCAAACGACAGGTACAAAATAAAAGCTAAACATACTTCAATATTAGAAAGAAAGTATTTACAAAAGGTAAAAGAAGAAGATGTTCTGTGTAGGAAGTGCAGATATATGTGTGAATCGCAATTACCAACTTCTGAAAGTATCTCCAGTACTCAGGAAAGTGAACCAAATAAAAGAATGAAAATGTCTGTGACTGCAAGTCCACCTTCTGTAACTCTTAGCATCCCCAGCACATCAAAGAGCCATGCGAATTGTCTTATATGTAAAAAGCCAGGTCCAAAG